>JASDQU010818898.1:58967-71194 GCA_032191745.1 Picea mariana | reverse complement strand
TTAAGCGGGGGGGGGGTCCGGAATCGGGAGCGCATCTCTTCGACATCCCTGATCGTAGTGCCCGGATTAACGACGATAAAGGTAATTTCGGACCCCCCTGCCTTTCTACCTTTAAGCAGAGGGGGGGGGTTCAGAATTGGGCGTGCAGCTCTCCGACGACCAAGATCAACGCGCCCGGATCAACGGCGCTTGGACAATCCTGTCCTTCTCAACTATTCTGTGTTTAGCTAGCGTGAGCCCTTCCCTCATCATGTCATCTTCCAGAACCACCTTTCCCCTGTTGCCATGTGTCATTTTTCCTCCTCCACTTTTTAATCCAGGAGGTCCTTTCCCCATCTCATCGTCCACTCACCACCTACCACGTGTCTCTTTCCCTCCACGTCAGCCTCCCACTAAAATGTGTCCATCACATCTACTCTCCTACCTCCTCTGCTTATCGCCTTTTTCCATGTGTCTCCCCTGCAACCTCTCTCGCTCCATCATCACTTCTTCTCCACTCCCCGCTGTTCCGACCCCATCACTCCATTCCCGTGCCCCATCTTCTGTGCTAGTCTCCATGCCTATTTTTTAAGCTAGTTAGTTATTCCAGGTGGCAGCGCGGGAGGCCCTCCATGTCCCGAAGGTGCCAAGTTGGCCGAGCCATCCTCAATCCCAATGAAGCAGTTATTGAAGCGGTTGGTGGTGGTTAGACATCGCCTCCGCCATAATGGGAAAGCACGACAATGAATTAAAGGCACGTCGATTCGCCATTGGAACTGTCAAGAGTTAGATTACGTCTGACATAAGTTGCACGATCTTTCAGATGTTGACTGTCAGAAGCCATGCAGACGCAAAGCTTTCAATGCAATGTATCGATTCTGCTGTTGTTGTTGTTCTGAGTATATGAAGGTGTTTTCACCATTTTTGTATCTATCGATGGTAGGTCTAAGCTCCCGATTGTAAAGTTTCAGCAACATTCTAGTTCTCTGGGTTGTGTATCTGTGTTTGATATTTCCTGTTTTATGACAAACAATTCTCCTTTTTCCATCTATGTTTTCATCTCATATCAGAGAGTTCATGATCGAATGATTCACGTGGATTGTTGCAGTTATGTTATGATAAAGGATTTGTTGTGACATTATTGTATTCTCTGGTCTTCTGTGTTTGAATGTAAGAGGATCTTGCGTTCCAATGCTTTCTTCTCTAGTATATTACAAACCTAATGTTTATGATAGACCTTTGCATTTTTCTCATGCAAGTCTCCCCCCTATTCACCCTTACTACGACTCACTGTTTGAAGTTTATATAAGACCTCACTCGCCCGTGCACGCCTGGCCTAGTTTATGAGTTGAGACGATATTGTTCCGAGTTTTCTTCCATTTGATCACCCCTTATAAACAAATCATGAAATTAAACTGATGGGTGTCAGGCTCTGCTCCTGCAAGCAATCCAGGAGTGACTTCTGATGCTAACACATGGCACTTCGCCATGGTGAAGAAATATAACCATTGGAGGCCTTATGACCTTTATACCAACACTCTGAATGGTTAGAACAATAGTGATGACCAAAAATCTCTCCATCAGACCATTGAGACCACGCTACAATGGATAAAACCAATTTGATAAAGGCCTCTTGTCCGTTGGAGAAGACTCGTTACATTGTTGTCTACTTATTCCATTGATTTTTTCACTAAGAACACTTTTGTGAATTGTATCCAAACCAACTCATTTCTACCACACTGTGTTTACTAAGATCGACACCTATTATATTGCTTTGACCACCCATTCATCAATGTGAGTTATCCTATCTTGAGTGTGTATGTCGGACGAACTCAGCACAACTGAAAAGTGTGTAGAAGAAGTTCTAATCGATCTAATGGCTGAGAAAGTAATGTCCATAGGAATTCAAGCCTCATCAACTAGAGGAGTGCAAGCCTCCCCATCAAATGCTCATGGATACGAACCATCCCGATATGCAACAGAGAAAAGAACCAAGCATCGAGATGACTTGGCGAACGCTAAGTTAATCCCGACTATCCTACCTAACTACATCCCACCTTTGGCTAGTGTGGTGAGTCGTGACAATGTCCTGAGGGATTTCGATTATACCTTGGTTACTGCGTACCTCTTGAAGGGGATGCGTATAGTTAGAATGCAGCAGGATAAGATCGCGACATTAAAATTCAGTGACTTCAACCTAGGAGACCACAAGAACCACAATATGCTCACCCCTCATAGATATTTGACTAGGACGAAGGGGAAGAACTCAAAAATAATCCCCCAACCATGGAATATGAACCTTGCGAAGTCCACCATCATCAATGTGATGAAGATTACACATTTTGGAAGGCACCAGGAGGTTAACACGTGTGTCAAGATCCTGCTATTGTGCTACCATGGAAACTATCTATGGCTAGATAGATGCATCACATTTGATCCAACGTTGATCCATAGGATCACCAGATTGAGCATGCAGGGACTAAACCCACAGGACTTCTACCTAAGTAAGGATGCAGATCGCACACTGGCACAAAGGATTAAAGACACATATGGCGATATAGAAAAGGGGACGCGAGGCTACAAGGTAGATTCCATCCAGAATGGCACAGTGCGCCTATCCTGCCAGTTTATCGTAGGAAATCGAGTAAGAAAGAACAAACCTATGCAGGTCACGGGGTTTCTCATTGACCTCAACGAAAAATGTGTAGAAGGACTCAAAATGAACTAGGTGAAGTACTTAGTCAACCAACTTGAATTGGATTTCTGCGAACCTCAGGATCAAGGCTATGAGTTCCATTTTAGCTGGTTGTTGATCCTCACAGTGTTTACTTCTTGGGAGATGCGAGAAGGTGCGACCTTCCCAGATATTGAGCCATTCGAGCCACTAGCTGCAAATTTCACCATGCTCTGGTACTCGAGCGATATGAGAAAACAGTGGTAGTCAAATGCAGTATTTCACACATACTATCTCTAGTTGAAGAGGGCTATTGGCGTTGTCCCTCATATGACGTTGAACACCCTACACTGATTCAGACCCCTCATGAAGTTCTGCATAGATCGACACTCTATTTATATCACTACATGTGCAGATGAGGATAAAGAAGAGCTTCAGTCATACTATAAGCTCACATAAGAGGCCCTCGAGGAGATAACTAAGGACTGGTCTGCAAAGATCCTTATCCTTGTTGACCCCACAGAAATGTCTGATCCTGAACTAATTGGCATCTCAGAGGCCACTCACGAAGAACACGACACACATGGAACCAACATAAGGAAGAAGACTGAAGATGTACAAAACCTGAGAAGCGCAACAGAAGAAACCACTTTAGAATCACTGGGACAAGGAGGTGATGATGAAGTAGATAAAGAAGAGGCCAATGGAAAATATGATCAGCAAAAGCAAGGCAAAGTAACACTGCCTAGGGATCATGTTGATGATACCAATCCCTCTAAGAAAAGGAAGGTTTCCCCCACAAAACCTACCCCGTAGAAGAAATCCAGAGCTAGTAAGACCAAGATGTAGACTGTACTCATGCTCAATGACTTTGACTTCATCATCGCATCCCTATCAGATGCCTCATAGGATATTATGCAAAAAACCGAAGCTAAGAAAGCAGCCATGTATGAAAAAATTGTGACAAAACTAAGAGGGGTACAACAAACCCTTGAATTCATCCGCGCAGTATCCACTGTGCCCCTGCCATCAAAAGAACCAGAGTTGGGAGATGAGCTTTCCCAACTCTGCAGAATAACTGATGTAACCAAAGCTCTCCTTCGTCGAGCGCAAGAAGAGAAATAATAGGCTACAGTGGCTCTAAATAAAGAAAAAGAGGAAATGGTAGAGCAACGCCGAGTTTCATAACAGGAGAAAGATTACCTCCACACCAAGTTCGAAGAGGAGAGAGTATAGGTCAAGCAAGAGAAAGAGAAGTTGCTCACAGAGAAACTTAGAGTCAAAGAAGCAGTCAACAGAGTACTTCGCTCTATGACCATCTTAGAGAAGAACGCAAAAGAACCAGTAGAGCATCAAGTAGTGCAGCTTGTGGAAGCTATCCAACAACTTCAATAGAGAATCACAGATCTAGAGCTATGAATAGTGCCAAGTACCCCACAGGAAGTGCGAGGTCAAAGAGAATCCACTACCTGGAGTGCAATTGAGAGGATCAAAGCACTTGGTCTGGAATGTAAAAAACATAGCAGTAGAAGTGCACAAACCTATGAGCAACTTACTGAATACCTTGAACTAAAGGAACTGGAGTCACAACTCTAGGAGGAAAAGCAACAAGCAACAATAGTACAGTCATAGTTGAAGCTCCTTTCAGCAGTTGAAAGGATGAAGAGATCCCAGGAACAACACACTACTCAACAACAGGTCCACACCATATAGAGCAAAGTCATGGAAGTGAATCAGAGGCTCCAACCAGTCCAAGACAAAGCGTGCCAACTATTTGAGGAGATTGAAGGCTGAGGATTAGACCTATAACAAGTCATCACTGAAGTCGAACATTTCTTAGAGGGACCTGTCAGCGAAGCAGTTATTGAAGAGTTCACCGAGCGGGAAGCTTTGGCGCAACAACAGGTTGAAGAAGCTCGAGCCAAGCTCGAGGCTTCTGAAGAAGAGATACCCAGACCATAGTGACTCAGGATGAGTCACATGTCATTGTTGGGGGCCTATTGGCCTTTGACCAAGTTTTGAGGACCCTTGGTCACTTCTAACCTATTTTGAGATCTCTATAGACTATCAAAGGCAGAGAACAAGTAGAAGCGGAGATCGCGGGAAATCGACCCCTTGTTTAGGTATTTTTGGGTTTTGGGATTATATAAGGGGTATGGGGATGTTAGACCATGGGTTTACCCATGTTTAGGCCTCTTTTGTAATGTATAAATAGATATCTAGGCGATGTAAGCTAGTGGTGAATGGGTGATGCTAAGTGCTAAGCGCAAGTGTGTGATACCGAGTGCTAAGTGAAAATTGTGAATGCTTTGTGCATGCTATGTTGAGAACTTAAAGAGCTAAGTGCAAGTGATTGTAAGAGACAGTGTAAAGGATTTGTGCTACAATCTAGCTCGAGGAAGAAGGATCTGGTGAAGTGCGCACAGATCTCCTGTCCTATGTGGAGTAGGATCTTATGGCTTTGTGCATGTAGAATATTGACCGAAGATAATAAAAGAGAAGAAGAGTTGGTGGACATATCCCTAGGTTGGGGGTGAACCACATATATCCTGTGTGCTATGCTTTGTGTGATGTATTGATGCATTTATGTGTTTACTTTCTTAGTGCTTTGATATAAGATGAATGATAGATAGATCTGTGAGGCTTTGTGCTTAATAATATGGATGAATGCTATATATAACCTATTTAATGTGCTTAGTGCTTGAATATACTAAATCTGGGTGAATATTGCGTTGATATGTTGTTAGGGTTTCATCTACAAAGTAGATACTGGTTAAATACTTATGAAATGTAACTGCTAAGTGTTATGTTAAGGTGTTACAATCACAGATCTGTGTCCTAGCTAAGGTTGCAGACACTGGAGTCCTGCAACCACCCCTGCCTCTACCTCGGGTGTGACTTCATCTGCTTCGCAGATGTTGCCAAAAGGGTTGGTAGTTAGGGTTTTTTTGGTGTGATGTTGAAGCGTTTAACCCTGGGTATGCCCCTATGCCAAAAACCATACTAGGGTTTCTCCCTTTTTGGGTTGTTAGGGGTGCTTGATTTTTGCATTTCTTTTGAAGTTTTTTTCTGTTCTTTAATCCTTTTGATTATCCTTCTCTAAATTTATACAATCCTTTTTTAGCCTTCTAGACCCTCCTCTCTTAGTTGGCAATGCGGTTTAAGGGTGTACGCAGGTTTCTTGTATTACAATCGTGTACATATGCGATTTTCTCTAGTTAAAGTCACATACATACACTACTTGTCCATTGGACAATCACGTACATGTTCTGTGAGGGATTGTTTTTACTTTTCCAGACTTTTGGAGGTAGGGGTTGTGACTCTATGGGATATTCATGGGTCCTACTAAGTCTTTTGGTTTCAGAATCATTTTCCTTTGCTTGCAATATTATAATAAAATTCCAAATATATTTTACAACTTTCATTTTTAATCAAGGTTGTTTTTTGTCTATTTATAGTTTAGGGTTTTAGATATATTTTTTGGGTGTTTGTTACCCTCTGTTTCCTATTCTTGCAGTGTTCTTAGGGTGTATGGTCATCTGTTTGCAATCTTTCTTCCCCTTTGCTTTCTTGTTTTCTTGATTTTTATAAATAAAAGTGTAATAGTGTGTGTTTATTTGTGAATTTTTCCTCCTTTCCCTTTTTCATTTGTATCTAAAAAAGAAAAGTTCATCACATGCACGTTTTCTCTCTTATTTCACTTTTGTACCTTAAAAAAAAACTAAAATATTTTTTTTTAGAGATTTGACAAAAATAATTCCAATCTTGTTAGTTGTATTTCATCTAAAACTTGCATTAGTAAATAAATTACATCTAATCGAAAAAAATGCATTATTTGCATACAAGAAGGAAAGAGTTTGTTTTTATTAAATTTTGAAGCATTATCTACACTCTCATTTTAAGTGAAGAACTGTATTGTTGCATTTCTATTCTTAAGTGTTTTTTCTATTGTTTCTGTCAAAAACATCATTTAGTCCATACCATTTTTGAGTAAATAACAACCTATAAAATGAACGCTAACTAAAATCAATTAGATATTTTCATTTTATTAGGGTAAACAAACAAGTTTTGGCTAGGGCCTTGGTTTAGGTTGGAGAGTTAATTTCTCCAAGGCCAAAAATAAACTTAGGAGTCTGAGATAGGGAGTGCAAAACCCAATTTTGCATAAGTATAGCTGGGAAGATCCTCTAACACAAGAGTCAAACACGGGGTCATGAAAAGGAAAGACGAGGCGATAACCCCTCCAAATATTTACTAAGTATAGTAGAGAGATCGTATATTGGGGATTTTTCCTGAATTGACATTGACTCATCTCGTGTCAGTCCTCTACAAATTTTAAACTTGGTTGAGATTTTCCCGAAGTGATACTAGCCCTCTTAGCATCAGTCCTATGGAAGCTTCTGACCTAGTTTGAGATTTTCTAAAGTGGCATTGGCCTTTTTGTAGGCAATCCTCTAGAAGTGCTTCAGGCTTAGTTACCCTGCCCATACGTTTGATCATGACTATCAACTATATCCTCTAGATGTTGACTATGAGTTGGTGACCTCAGTTTCTTTTCCTATGGATCTCATATGTGACTTCGGGGAATTTTTCGTGGTGCCCTGCGAAGCGTGGGTACTTGCACCAGATAAGGCTGGTTAGTGGGGGTCAATGTAATTTATTCTCACTCCTTTGTTCACTAGTCCACGAGACTTAATCAACCCGTGCATTCGTCCGAAAGGTACTTTTCTTTACTTTGTTACTATTGCGATATCAGGACCTAATCCACATGATTCAGGATATTGGAAAAAAAAATTGTGATTGTTGTTCATCATAGGGCCTTTTTTTTAGTGGTGTGTTTGTGATCATAAATTTCCTAGGAAGGTGTGGGAAGTCAAGTAGATCTAGAGACACAAGGTGGCTTACCAACCACCTCATCTATCGAGGAGACTTAAAGGACTTGATCTTGATGAAGAACTAGAGGTCAATCATTTGCCTCCTCCTCTTATACATGGACTTGACCAATCCGACACTTTTGTACCAACTAGCCTAGTCGAGATTGTAAATATGAAACCTGCAGAAACTCGCATCAATCAACAGCTCAACTTTGCTAATCTTTCGTTCCACTCACTCTTTTAGTGTAGGCATGTCATTACCTCCAACAACCAATTATTTTTCATTTGGTATGTCATCAATGAGCATGCAAAACATCTTGACTAGTTCCCAGTCACTAACCCAAACTTCTAACGTTGGCGTGGGGAGTTCCTATATCCCATACCAAGTTATTCCTTGAGGTGTAGGTCATATTTTGTTTATCATTTCCCTCTATTGGAATAGGGTCATTCCTGTCTCCAAAACCCAATCCCTCTGGGGGTGGGGTGGTTATATGGGTAGTGGATTTAAATCTTCTAGCATGCCATATACTTCGACTCCATTCACACTATATGGTGGATTCAGAAGCAATCTGTTCACTTTGTCTATGGTGTCGGTGGGGGAAACCCCTTCCATGGTCAATGGAATCCCATCCAAGGATGTTTTTCCTCAAAAGGGATTCTGCAAGGGGGAAACCCCTTTCTCATCCAAATGTCCCCATGCAAGGATATTTTCCTTCGTAAGGAGGGTTAGTAGGGGGAAACCCTATTTTTCCGTTCTGGAACTAGATGGGTGGATTTTTTCCTCCATATAACTAGGGCCAACATGGTTCATCCAAATATATGTCCTATCCACAAAATCTTCCTAGAAACCTAGTGCCAACTTCAATCCAGGACCTTATTTTTAGGCTACTAATTCAGGGTTTGTTAATCTTGTGTTTCCTGCCTCAATGTTGCATCCTAGACTACCTTTTCTGGAAACCCTTTATTTTCCATATTTTTCCAATTTAATGGATGATCCTATTCATTACAACCCTACTTAGCCTCTGGATCCAACCAGAATTCCTTCAGATATACCAAAATTTTAAGGTAAGAATGGTAAAGACCCTGGAGACCATGCAATGACGTTTCAGTTATGGTGCTGCTCTAATTCGTTGAACAACAACTCCATTTGGTTACTATTGTTCCAACGCACCTTCACTAGGAGTGTGACCAAATCATATATGGAACTAGTCAAATCTTGGAACTTTCGGTGATCTAGCCATGGTCTTTATTAACAATTTCTAACTCTCAGTCTGGTATGATGTCGGCACAAAGAGATTGGTTAATTTTGAAAAAAACAAATCCACTCGCATTTCTGATCACATTCAGGAATGGAGGAGACATAAAATATTTATTAAGGCCATGGTTCCTCCAGAATTTATTTTAGAATGGTTCTTGAAGTCATTACTTCCTTATTTCTCTAAGGATGTTACAACTTCATGAGTGTTCACAGAGGAGAAAGTGATCTTCGGAGAAAAACAATTAGAGCTCATTTACTCTTAGTCGGGCATGCTCTATAATATAATTACAAACATTTAATGATTGACCCTTGACTTAAAAAAACCGAAATCATGACTACATGTTGATGGCATTGTTAGTTATTTTCATAGAAAATCTGCAAATCTCATTTCCAATTAGATAAAATAGTCCTCGATTCAATTAATTGTTGATAGTCATACCACGGGTTTGAACACCCCCACCACCCATTCATCGGATGTACACAGTGTGAATTTGATGACTCCAAAGGGTCCTCTACAACCCAAAGGAAAAAAGAAAGGCAAGGGAAAAAAGGGTGGTGGGGGAAACAAGAGAAATACAGGTAACAATGTTGAGGGGGAAAAGAATGAAAATAAAAAGGTAAATTTTCCTTGTAATATTTGGAAAGAATATCACCTGACTCACCTCTTCCCAAAATGTGAGGAATCCCAACACTTGTTAATGCAGTAGAAGCTTGTTGTTTTGACTAACTCATTTCCACAAGGACATAATTTAACATAGGGTACTTCCTCAACACCTAATACGGATGGGGAAAATCAGGATACCCCCATGTTGGAATCCAGAACAACAAATGTCTATATGATAAAGTCATATCTTAATTTCCAAACTAGAGCTTATGATTATGGGAGTCCTGATTCTACAAAAAAGGATAAGGAGTTACCATAACCATCAATCTCTCTCCATATAGAGAAACAAATGGTAGACCTAATGCCTCTCATACCAAAAGGTGTCTTGAAGATGACATCACACAATCTGAACACTAGAGTAGCCCAAATTATTCTATTGTTGAAGATTTATCCCAAATGCCTTGTGTTATGTCTACATTGGAAGTTCTCCAGAGTTGCTCGTCGCAATGAAAATGCATTATTGTTTGCTTTAGGGGCTTCTGAATCCTCTAAATAACTATCCATTATGTTTTAAACTTCTAACATCAATCCTCGCCTTGCGTATCACGATGCGTTTTAGATTTTAGTGGTTTACACCATGAAGTCCTATTCGAAAAATAATTTTTGCACTATGTTGGATGAAGGCGCTTTGACATGTGTCATGTCACTATCATGTTGGAAAGATATCGACTCACCTAAGTTAGCTTTGTCTCCTACATTTCTCACAACATTTGATGGTTTTTTGTTTAGAACACATGGTATTATCCCTTCTTTCCCCATCTAGTTAGAGGGAAAAATCATGTGTGGCGAAGTAGAAGTAGTCGACATGCCTCTAGACTATAATCTACTCCTAGGAAGAAGCTGGATGTATTCTATGAAAACTATATTTTCCACGGTTTTTCAAGTGTTATATTTCCCTCATGAGGGGAGGATTGTCACTATGGATCAGTTTCTGGTCGCTCGAGTGGATCCTGCGACATCATCAATATCTACATTTCCTTTGATTGGAAATTCATAGTGGGCACCTACGAATTGGCGTGTCAGAATGTATCCTTCCTTGATGGGTAATTTCGATTTCCCTACACCATCAATGGATGTTAATGACATTCTAGCCATTCTAGAACAATCTATGATAAAGGATGATATATTTCAAGTGATATCTTTTCAAACTTCTTACTTTGAAGATCCATGGACTCTACCTCCTCCATCAACTTCGAGGGATAGTTTGGAATGTACCAGAATGGAAATGCCATTTTCTGCAACTGAGATAGCTTATCAAGGCATTCAATGAGCTATTGTAGACAAAGATTAATATCATGCCTCGATGGAGGAAGTGGATATAATTTTAGAGACTATATGGGATCTTAATTATTCTAACTCTCACAATTTCTTTGATATCATCCTCCCTTCGGATGAGGTGGTCATAGAGGCAATGACAAGTCTTGAATGACCTTGGGAATAATTACATCATAGATATTATTTCCTTCATTAGCCGATTCGTGTAGAGAAAGGAGAATTTCATTCAATCGTGATTGAAGATGTCGATCATCCATTGAACCCTCTAGCAACCGATGGTATATATGCTGAGAGGAATATGGAGAATATTTTGGATACTGTTAGCACTCTGTAATTTTCCCAAGGCTATGGAGGCAGTCACAGAGGCAACATCAAAACCACTTCGAGTCTTGGATATAGCCCTCCAAGACTCAGAGAGGGATCTCTCTGTCTGATATAACTTTGTTTGAATAGATATTAGGCTAGTTAATGGCTTCAGAGTTTTTATTTTTTAATTGGTTTGGTTGGAGCAGAAGAAAAGGGCCATTGGGCTATGGAGTCACTGCAACGAACGATCAAAAACCCAGGTCAACAGACTAATATTTGTAGGGAAAGGTAGACAACTCACTGGATCCTTTGATTTAAATTAAATGGGTGAGACGAAACAGGTCAAGAAATCCAATTAAACATAGAGCAACTAAGAATTCTGAGTTTAATCTTCAGTGGAAAACATAAAAAACCATACCAAGCCAGAGACAGAGGGTGCATTAAAACCAATTCTATTCTTAATTTTTTGGAATAATTTAGAGGAATAAATTAATTATGATAATAGAGAAACAAATTTACACAGAGGGATGCACATCACCAGTCGAAATAGTCACAAGAATCATGCAGCATAGCACTGTCTAATTGAATTGATGAAAAAACACAGAAAGCTCAGCGAGCTGTTTTACAAAGTTTAAAATCATGGTCCTCGACTGATCTATCCTTTTACATAAAAAAAAATCTCTATAAATATGAGAGGTCTCCCCGTAAGTTTTGAAATTTGGATTCAACCGCCTCGGCCAAAAATAGCCAAAAATCCCCCAAAATGTGGAACTGTCCGCCCTAAAAGATGGGCCTAATTTCTGCCAAAAAGGGGTCCGAACAGACATTTGTTTCTCTTCAACACTGACACCTAGGAAAAAATGGAAGGAGGTTATTGTATAAGGGCATGTGCTGGACAAAAACCTCCTTCGTTTTTGCAAAATTTGCCTCCATCTGGCCGTAACAACTCCTGCAAGATCGGGACTGTAACAGAAAAACCAAAAATCCAAAAAAAGAGGCTGAAAGACAACTTCTATTCTCCCTGCTCATGGCACTTGTGAAAAAAATGAGAGAATTTTTTGTTATTCAGCCCGTGCTGAGAAAAACCCTCTCTCAGATTTTGAAAATACGTCTTCATTTGCCCAGAATCGCCTTCGGAAAAAGACATGTTGAACAGGCAAAAAAATGGTGAAAATGGGAAAAGCGGTTTTATTTTCG
>JASDQU010818898.1:43781-56639 GCA_032191745.1 Picea mariana | reverse complement strand
ATATGTGTTTTGAGTTTATTTGTTGTTTTGTTTTATTTTATGTTTTTGTATTTTATATTTTTAATTCTTATATTTGTTTTATTATGTATTTTAATTAATCAAACTCTAACCTAGTTACTAACTTAGATTTTTAACTTGATTATTAATTAATTAACTAATTAATTAATTATTAACTAGTTAGTTATTAGCTAGTTTAACCTATTCTAACTATATTAACATTATTATTTAATCTAATTAACTTATTGTTCTTTTGTTTATCCTAAGTTTGATTATTGACGGATGGGTGGTAGGATAGTGGGGGATGATGTCATGAGGTGATGGGGTATGTCAGAGAATGATGAATGGTAAGTGAAGGGAGTCAGGACCAATAGATTCATGCCACGTAAAGATAGGGGCCCGCCAGAAAAACATTCCCTTCCGGACCTCCCCCCCCCCGCGTTCGTTAAAAACAGACTAGTCGGGGGGGTCCGAAATTCAATCTCATCCATTGATGAAAGAACTGGTGCTTCAGCCGTTCAGATGTGTTACTTCATTATCTCCGATTCTGGACCCCCCCACTGTAAAAGGTAGAACGATCAGGGGGGTCCGGAAAAACTTGTCAACCGTAGATCTAGGCGCTAGCATCTCATCCGTTCATCTATGCATTGTCTTTAGTCTGTGAGCGCGAAATCACATATATTCCAAAAACCTAGGATAAGTGTATTATGTGGGTTTTCCCAAGCTTTCTCTATTTTCATCACCACGGGGAACAAGAAACACCACTCAGCGTCAACAATCATGAATTTTATTTTCTTTTCCTTTTCCTTGAAAATAATTTGCAGAAATGAAATATTATTTTCAAGACAGAAAACACCCAAAGTGAAAAAATTCCAGTCACCAGATGACACTATGAATTAAAGGGTTATAACAGATACTATCCCGATCAATATCTCCAAGACCCCCAATGTGTTGGAAACGTTTTTCATTGGGGCATCTTGTTTTCCAGAAGATATTTGTTCATATCTGACCCTTTTTAAGAAGTTTTTCAATGTGTTCTCTTGGTCCTATGAGGAAGTGTAGGGAATTGATCCTTGGATTGTCCAACACGATATTCAAACTTATGAAAATGCTAATGATCAAAATCTGGACCAGGGGTTAAAATTTAGCTCAAAAATCAAAGTTCTTAGAATTACCTCAAAATGAACGGGTGCGTAGCCCTTGTCATCATGAACCCAAAGCAATTCTTTTGGGTTCAAACAAATGTTGGATGAGAGAGATATCGCGATCTGTTCGAATCGCCAAACAGGTTAAAAAATTTATGCTAACTATGCAGTTCGTACAGTCCATACGGATGCTGACGTGGCAGAGGTCATACACTGACGTGGCACAGGTCATACATCCAGGTGGCAGATGATGATGTGGCATTCACTCATTGGCAGATGTGGTCGAATCAAATTATGACACGTGGCAGGGTCTTTGGCAAATTATGAGGTGCCACGTGGCCTAGGCATGGGTTTCCACGTGGCACCATGGTATAGGTTGGTTGGTTAAAACTTTATGGAGTCTGTGGGGATCGAACCCTAGACCTTCCCCAAGGTTCAGCGCTTTGGTAGTGTGTGGGCTACCACTAGCCCACACGCTGGTCCTTATATAACATATGTGTTTTAATATATTTGAATTGAATTGAGGTGTGATAGGGGCGCGACCGGGCTGGGGCTTAGCCCCAGCCCTCGATCACATACATTTATACATATGACCACAATTAAACAAACATGCGTGGGTTTACGTATTTCAAATGGATAAGCCCCCAGTCACACAACCCATTACATATGACCTTGCCACCGAGCGCGCAGGGAGTTGGGTTGGTTTTTAAAATAGTTTCCCACCGACCATTCGCCGACACATGTTATTTAAACTATTGGTTCAAAAACTCATCCCTTTTCATATTTGCGCGAGGTCACATGGTGACCCTTGTGACTGTGGCCTTGGCGGTTAGGGGCTGGGCGTGCCCTAATCGTCCTATAGTTTGCACAGTTATGCGGTTGTTCTCGGTGCTGGGTTTAAGCATGTAAAAACACGTGTGTTCTTGGTTGAATGCTCAAGAGGTGCGTTTTTTCAAACCAGAGACAACAAGCTTGAAGGAAGAAAATCGCAGGAGGCCTATCTTCTTCATTTTTTGGCCAAATGAGGTGCCGTAAAAGCCCAGCTAGGGGTTTTTGGACGTTCTGAATCCATTGGCACTATTTTAATAGGCATTTGAAGATTTATTTTGTAGGTTTTTAACCATTGAAGTTTCAGAGAGCTCCAGGGAGCTTGAAGCCCTCATTGTTTGAGGTCTTGCTCAGAGGTTTTTTTGCCAAAGAGAAGCTCAGGGAAGATGAAGGCCACATGTAGAAGAGGTCATGCCCGGATGAGCCATGGTCCGTTTTTAGAGTTTTATTAGTCATTTTTGGGGTTTTTATGTGTTCTGATCCCAATGGTATAGTTATAATTTCCATTGGAGTTGAGCAGTAGCTTGTAAAAGAATCTTTGATAAATTAATCCCAGAGAGCCAAGTCCATTGATGGAGGCTCAAGGAGATGTAGCCCAGAGAGGGGTGAACTCCTTTATCATCTTGTTATTGTTGTGAGTTTGTTGGTTTATTTGATGCAAGTTATGTTGCTATGTGTTTATTTAAAGCACATATTTAACCATTTAAAAGAACATTTCCTCACACATAAACATTTAAAAGAAGAAGCATAAACTTGGCACATAATTTATCTTGCATATTTTTAACACATGGAGAAAGGTCCTGTAAAGTTTATTTTAATGAAGTAGAGGGTGCTTGCATAGCATAACAAGTCAGCCCCCTATTTTCAGATCAGCTAAACTGGTTCAACAAAATTTGTGACCATTCAACCCTAGGAAAGAAGCAACAATTAAGGTTGACGTGGAAAAACTACTTAAAGAAGGATTTATCAATCCACTCCCATTGACAGAATGGGTATCCAACCTCGTTCCAATTGACAATAAATAAGGTACAATTCAAGTGTGCATGGATTTCTGATATTTAAATAAGGCTTGTCCTAAATATAACTTTATTACGCCATTTATCAATCAAATACTTGATGAATGCGCAGGAAGTGAGATTTTATGTTTTATGGACAGTTTTCCTGGTTATAACCAGATACAAATCCAGCCCGAGGACCAACATAAGACTACTTTATTTGTCCTTGGAGAACCTTTCCATACAATAAAATTCCCTTTGGCCTAAAAAATGATGGAGCCACTTTTCAATGGGCCATGATGTTTGATTTCCATGATATCAAGCACATAGTGGAGGATTATCTGGATTATCTTATAGCTCACTCTCATAAGAGAGTGAAACATCTATTACACCTTCTCCTTGTCTTTGAAATGTGTCGATATTATCGAATTCATTTGAATCCTCATAAATGCATTTTATGCGTTACTTCATGTCGTATTTTAGGGTTTATCATATCAACCCAAGGGATCATGGTTGACCCTTTGAAGGTTGAGGAAATATTGCAGTTTCCTCCCCTACATACAGTGCATCAACTTCAGAGCCTACAAGGAAAGGAAAATTTCCTTCAACGTTTCGCACCAAATTATGATGATATCACGAAAGGATTTATGCACCTCTCGAAGTTGGCAGTCCATTTTTTCTAGGGTGAATCGGTTCAACTTTCATTAGATGCATTGAAGAAATCTCTAATTTCTTCCCCAATACTTAGTTATCCCGACTATAATAGAGATTTATTGTTGTATCTCTTAGAAGCAAAATCCTCTATCAGCATGGTGTTAGTTCAGGAGGATGATGAGCTCAAGGAGAAAATCATCTATTATCTGAGTCGTGGCTTGGTTGGTCTTGAACTAAAGTATTCAGACATTGAAAAGTTGGCATTGACATCCTTCCATGCTATGCAATTTCCTTGACATTACATTTTTATGCAAAAAACATTTTTTGTCGCTGAGGTTAATCCATTTCAATATGTGTTGACTCGGCAGATAATCAAAGGTAATTACAACAAGTGGATTTTTGTGCTTCAAGTGTTTGATTTGGATTTTTCTTCTGCCAAATCTAAGAAGTACTTAGTCTTCGTTGAGTTGATGTTGGATTTTCTAGTAGAGAGGGAGGAAAACATAGTCATTGAGTCGTTCCTGGATGAGCATATCTTCCTCATCTCTTTGTCTGACCCTTCGTATAGAGATATCATCATATATCTCCAGAATCTAAAGTTTCCTTCACATTTTTAGAGAGATTACCAATGTTGTATTTTCCATAGGACAAAGAACTATCTCATTATTGGTCACACTTTGTATCCTCAAGGGGTAGATTCAATTCTCTATCACAATCTCACTCATAAGGAATAAGAGTTGTTTTTGAATGTTTTCCATAGTCGAGCATGTGGCGATCATCTGTCTGGGTTTGAAACAACTAAAAATATTTTGCGCGTTGGAAACTTTTGGTCGACGATCTTTAAATATTGCATTGACGCGGTCAAGAAGCATCACCCCTGTCAAATATTTTATAAAAATATGCACATGCATCCCGCTCCTATGTTTCCCATCATTACCATCGATCCCTTCACCAAGTGTGGGGCTGATTTCATGACATGTCACTCGGTTTTGGCGAGGGGGCATCACTATATCATAGTGGTTCTAGACTATTTTACGAAGTGGGCAGAAGTGATGCCTATGTTTTTTATTGATGGTGAAACCACATCATGTTTTCGTGTTTAATTAGGTCATATCTAGGTTTGGAGTTCCAAAAGAGATTATCACTGACCATGGAAATCAATTTAAGAACCACATGATGTCAGAACTAGAATCAAAACTGGGTTTTGGGCAGGAGCACTCGTCTCCTTACTATCCTCAGGAAAATGGTCAGGTTGAAGCGGTTAATAAATCTTTGAAAACCATTTTCTGAAGAACTGTCAATGCAAGAAAATAAAATTGGTATTTGATGTTATATATGACATTATGGGCCTACCGAACCTCAGTCAAAATGACAACGGGCTTCTTTCCTTTTCAACTTGTTCATGGGGTGGAAGTAGTTTTGCCTATTGAATGTGAAATCCCTTTTCTTGAGATTTCTATAGAGCTCCTCCCTAACATGCTTGAACTAGAAGAGAACCTTGTTTACTTGGAAACTCTTGATGAGAAATGTTGGGATGTTGCCATAGCAAATGAGGCACATAAGAATAGTGTCAAGGCTAACTATGATAAATTTTTGCACCCTAGAGTCTTCTCTGAGGGGAACCTTGTGTTGGTCTATGACCAGAACAAAGCCACCTTGGGGAAGGTAAGTTTAATCCATTGTGGCATGGCTCGTTCATTATGAGACATGTCGTGCAAAAAGGAGCCTACAAACTTGGGGATTTTGAAGGAAATGCGCTTTCAAAGCCTAGAAACGGGCTCTACCTGAAAAAGTATTACACTTAAGATGCCATGCCTAGGAATTATTCTTGTAAATTTTTGTACATTATTCTATTTAGTGGCAGTTTAGATTGGTTTTTTGTGATAGTGGTGCTTCTGGTGCTTCTTCTTGGTTAGAATATGTCATGGGATTATTCAAAGTTCATAGGGTTTGCTAATGGTTCCATTTGTCACTCTCAAAACTTGGCTTCCACCGCTTGGGTGATGTATTCACCCACAAGTCAATTGGTTTCATTGAGAAGTGTGTGTCTTGACTCTTCCACCAATAATGTGGTTGAGTATAGATTTGTTATCGAACTACTTTGTGACGCTGTTGTGAATCTCATTCAATCCTCAGTAATCTATTTAAACGCTCAATTGGTAGTATCCCAACTAAACAATGAATATCGTGTTCACAATCATATGCAACGTCGTCATTTCTTGTGATTACATTTCTTGGAATGTTTTTTTATCATATTACTTATGTTCATGTTCCAATAGTTTTTAATTATTTAAGTGATTCATTTTCTAACTACGTGTCAGATTGGCATATATATCATTAACGATGAAACATAAGAACAAAAATTTATACTTGTATATAATCACATCATTTGAACATTATCACTAAGACAAAAAATATCATCTGTATATATATATATATATATATATATATATATCATCATTATTCATCAAGTACAAAAGTGGATCATGTTTCAAAAAAGGCTTGTATGCCTCGATTGTCCTCTATCAAGACCGATAATACAAAACTACATGATCTCCCAATAATGGCCCTGAAGGCTTGGCCCTTCCCTCAACATGTCTCTCATAAAAAAAAAACATTAGCTAGACACTAAAAGAGCCACACCCAAGCCCGTGGTACCCAAACTACATGTCATTGCATGTGCTCCAGAAAATCCTCAATCTGTACCATTGGTACTGGACCCACAAATCTATCCAGATTCCTATGGATGTTATCTAATACGTGGTTGAAATCTCTACGTATTTGTATATATCGACCATGTCATCAATGTATATAAATCCATCAAGACACCTTGGTCCCACATCTTTCTGATCACACAATCATGTTATTAGCTTGATCCACACAAACATTTTTTTTTTTGTTCAATCATAAAAATATAAAAATAAGATAATTTAACAATCAAAAGTCATATACCAATATCTGCATAGGAATTGTTAGGAGGTAGGGGAATCTATGGGTCATTGAGATCATCGATCCCTACATAGGGATAATCCTTGATAGCAACTACTTGGCGCTCCCACCAAGCAAAGAATGCATCATCCTATGGATCACCTAAGTGTCCTTCTCCTTGCTTGGGGAGTACCTCAGCCCACCATTCCATATCGCCATATCTTACATAGTGTGTATGGATGTCCAATGTTGGACTCATCATAGGTACTCTGTCAAAGAAAAAATAACACAAGAGGCTTCCAAAGACAAAGTTCTCTAGTTTTCCCTGCTTACACCTTGTCAATTGGGATGTCATGCATGTCATAATGTTAAGTACCTATACCAGATATGCAAATATTCTCTGATACCAATTGTTAAGAAACTAAATAGATCTACAAATATAATCACCACAAATATTGAATACACAATAAATCCACAGAGCAATATAGTATAAACCACCACCTTATTATATCAAAACCCTTGAGGTAGGGAAACACCATACAATGGATCCTATTATGGAAGGGATCCTCTCATGTTCACTTTCCTCTTCAAGGGGGAAACCTCCTAATGAGATTCAACTCCAAATACAATATTTCTCTTCATATCCCATTACATTTCTTGAACCCCTTTACATAGTGCTACCATCACCTAAGAACATTCTAGAGGAGGAATCTTCTAGAATTAGAAACTTCTAAGAAGTCCTCTTACATTTATTATATCTAAATACTCATTTATTATATATAACTACCATAGTGTGCCTTATTTAATAATATAGTTTATCTAGGTGGATATCGGTGGCCACACACCTTTTCCAACTGGCTCAAAACAGTTTTTTGGCAATTTTGGCAATTTACTATTTTTAGCAGTTTTTAACTTACAGGGCCATTTTGAGGGCCTAAATAAAGGTTTTTCAAGATAAATATTCTCAAAGATATACAAATGTATTATTGATCCCCAAAAATTAATCTCCTCTATGATACCTTTCCAATGGGCTATCATACGCCTAAAACGAAGATCGTATGCAAAAGTTACGACCCCGGGAAGTTGATGTACTAACTTACCCAAATGGGGCCCACATGACTTTTGGTGCTTCATATCCTAGGGTTAGGTTTTTGGATGTCAAGGGTTTTTTTCATTCCTTTTAATTGTAAAAAGGCCTTCAGAGCCTCATTGTAATAATCTTCTTGCGAATGAGCGCAATCGTCACATCTCTTCTTAGAGATAAGCCGCCACCATTCCAGCAAGCTTGTTTTCGCTGCATTTTATAGTTTTAGCTTATTTCCTTATTGAATAGAAAACCATTTTTACTGTATCTCTATTATTTTGTGTTAAGAACATGTTAATAATCTGTAGTCATTTTGTTTTTCTCATAAAATCTGGATCAATAGTGGACCTAGTCCACCTTACATTGAATGGCCTCCACTATTATCACTATGGGCCCTCTGACCCCCAGTACTACCTCTCTATCTACCTAACATTCCATCCCCCCTATGAAAGTGTTTTCCTCAAATCTCTATGTACAACCATATACCAGGGTCCCATGGATAATTGTGGACCATAATGCTGAAGAAGACTGGAGAACCAAGGTCCCATGTAGAAAGGAAAGCCACCATGCTGAAGTAGTCCAACCACCATTGTAAGCCTAGGTCCCATGTCCAAGTTCTCATGTGAAATCCCACTGAAATATTTTGGAACCCAATAACCCACTCAAAATGATTCTCCAAATATTGACACTTTTCATGTGGATCCAAATAAGAAGATCCATCCACAGTGGAAAAGGGTCGTAGTAGAATCTAGAAGGAATAATACCACTATAGAATATGCAGGATGGACACTGGTAATAATCGTTGGCTCCCAATTTGTCACATTGATGCTCTCTACAGAAGGTGGATTAGAGTCATCAAATAAAATATGAAAGCGGTTGTCATCCCAGAAATGACAACTATCCATATACCAATCATCGCAATCGGCCTCCATTCACACCAAACATATATTTCTTGATTATATTCATCCCTGCTATCTGCCATAAGAAATATCTCATGCATGCTATCCAATGAATCTTGAATACTATGAAAACTATCATTGAGTTCGTTTGTGAGGCCATCTACAAAGTCATCCAATTTGGCATCCAATGTGTCATACAATTGGGATTTGAATGATTCAGTAATTTGTAGAATTTCTTTGAGGGTTTGAGAGGAAATAACCATATGATCACCCTATGAACTCTTTGGTCTTGAAGCCTTCATGAAAAAACACAAAAAATAGAACAATAAGTTACCACAGAAAAACGCGGCTTTTTCTGGAAAACCCTAAAAAATACTTGAACTTAAAATGCTCATAAATTGACTTCCCAGACACTATTTCGGCTGATTTGTTTTTTAAAATTGGGTATTTTTCCAAGAGGAATTCAAATAACCAATTTATTTTTCCAAATTCATCTTGTAAATCTTCATATCTGAACTTGAAGTGCATCGCCCTCTTTTTTTTCCCTAGAAAATTTGTAATATTCCATATATAAAAAAGTATGCAAAACATAAATAAAATGCTAGAAATAGCAGATGAACAACAATATACTCAGAACAACACCACAATAATACTGAAATGGTAACATAAGAACACCAAAAAGAGCACTTCGATTACTGAGAGCAATGTTCACTTGCCTCTTCAAAGGGGAAACCTCCAGACGAGCAGAGCTCTATTACAATAATATCCAAGACAACAGTTCTCATACCCTCGACTCCTATTTATACTAAATATGTCTATCAAAAGAAACATCTATAGGAATATCCTTCTAGAAGTGAAATCTTCTATTAGGCCTTATTACATTCGACCTATTCTTCCTTATTGCTAGGCCTTATTAATATTGACCTTTATTACTTGAAAATATATTATTCTACCTATGTGAGGGGTTAGGTCCCTAACATGTCCTCCCCCTTAAAAACAACCTTGTCGTCAAGGCTTGAGATATGGAAATTGTTGCAAAATGGTAGTTTTTTCCCAAGTGGCATCTGTTGGGGTTGTATCTTTCTGCTAGACTAACACTTCCTTGATGGTTCGTTGACACAGATGACTCTCACACTGGTCCAAAAATTCTTCTAGTTGTAGCCAAATGAATCCTTCTTCATCCAACTCAGGAAGGTTGGTTTGAGTTTGGCACTTAGTTCCAATCACCTTCTTTAAGCATGAAACATGAAAAAAAGGATGTAGCTTAGAATGGTTGGGAAAAGCTAACTAATAGGCCACCTATCTCGTGTGCTTGAGAACGGTATAAGGAGCATAAAATTTGGGCGCCAGTTTCTGACAATGGTCATCCTTGAGGGAATTTTACTTGTAAGGTTGCAGTCGAAGAAACACCTGATCCCCTTCTGCAATTTGATGTTCAGAGCGACCTTGATCTACTTGTTGCTTCATGTGATTTTGGGCAATGACCAAATTCTCTTTGAGGGTACGGAGAATAGCCTCTCGAATTGTAATCGTTTGGTCAATCACCTGGACCTTCGAGACACCCAGTAAATATGAGAGAACTGAAGGTGGATTTTGTCCATATACTGCTTCAAAAGGAGTCATGCGGGTAGTTGTATGGTATGAAGTCTTGTACCACCATTCACCTAGTGGTAACCATTGAGCCCACTGATTTTTCTTTTCTGATGCAAAAAACCTCAAATATGTTTCCAAACACTTGTTGAAAACTTCAATTTGACCATCAGTCTGTGGATGATAAGTTGTGCTGAGATGCAATTGGGTGCCTTGTAGCTTGAACAGTTCTTGCCAAAAATTGCTGGTGAAATTTGGGTCGTGATCAGAAACAATAGCATGCAACATGCCATGAATCTTGAAGACCTAATCCATGAAAAGTTGAGCCACATTGGATATTGTAAATGGGTGTTGAAGAGCACAGAAATGAGCATACTTGGAAAGGCGATCAACGACCACCATGATGACTGATTTATTTCCCGATTTAGTTAAGCCTACAATAAAATCCATAGAGATATCCCTCCAAATAGTAGGTGGAATCAGAAGTGGTTGTAGTGTGCCAGGAGATTTTACTGTTTCACCCTTATTGTGTTGGCACACATCACATTCAGCCAAAAAATTATGAACATCCTATTTCATACCATCCCAGAAAAAAGAACGTTTGACCCTGTCATAGGTTTTGGTAAACCCTGAGTGCTCAGTTGTGGGTGTAGGATGAAGCTCAGAAAGTACCGTGGATTTAAGTTTTGACTATTTACTTAAATCCAAACAACCTTTGTATCGAAGCTCATCATGGAGACAAGAGTACCCTGAGTAAACTAGAGAATTGGACTGCAATTGTTGTATTAGATGTGAACTTTTGGAATCGTGTAGCCATTCCTGGCGAACGTCTTGGAGCCAATATGGTACAATGAAGGAGAGAGAAAAAATGGACCCTTCATATTCATATTTTCAAGAAAGTGCATCCGCAACCACATTGTATTTTCCTTTCTTGTAAGTAATCTCATAATCATATCCAAAGAGCTTAGTCACCCATTTTTGTTGCTCTAGGGAGGATATGCATTGCTCCAGGAAATACTTGAGGATTTGATGATATGTCTTAATTTGGAAGCGTTGCCCCAATATATAAGGGCACCAAAGATCAATGGCATGCATAATAGACAACATTTCCTTTTCATAGATTGATTTGCCCAAATTTCATTCAGACAGTTGTCTGTTGGTAAAGAACAAAGGTTGACCCTCTTGCATAAGGACAATGCCAATTCCTTTCCCTGAAGCATCACATTCCAGGACAAATATCTTTGTGAAATCAGAAAGTGCCAGGACTAGAGTGGTGCACATGGCCATCTTCAAGGTTTGAAAATCTTGAGCAATTGCTAGAGTCCAGGTGAAAGAATTATTTTTAAGGAGTGCAGTGAGAGGGGCCACAATCTTTCCATAATTCTTAACAAAGTTGGGATAATAAGCTGTTAAGCCCAGAAATCCATGAAATATTTTGAGAGTATTTGGGTGAGGCCAATCTTTCATAGCTTCAATCTTTTTAGGATCCACCCTGATGTCATTCTTTCCAACAAGATGACCCAATTACTTGACTTCTGAGGCCCCAAAAGAACATTTAGATTGTTTTAGGAAAATTTGGTCTTGAGAGAGTAGATGGAGAACTCGATCCACATAAGCAAGATGGTATTTCCAGGTTTTTCTATCGATGAGGATATCATAAAAAAAAACTAAGACAAAATGACGAAGAAAAGGATGGAAGACATTATTCATGAGGCTTTAGAAAGTGGAGGGATCATTACACAAACCAAAGGGCATAACCAAAAACTCATAGTGGCCCTCATGAGTTCTAAAGGAAGTCTTAGAAATGTATGCCTCTTTCATACAGATCTGGTGGTAGCCATAATGAATATCAGGTTTAGTAAAGAACTAGGCGCCACTCAATTCATCCAAGAGGTCATCAATGACAGGAATGGAAAATTTGTCTTTAATGGTGAGCTTGTTGAGGGCACGGAAATCAGGACACATGAAAAAAGAGCCTTCTTTCTTCATGACCATGACCATAGGAGAAGAGTAGGGGCTCCTACTAGGGCGGATAACACCTGTGTTAAGCAGTTCTTGAACCATTTTATCAATTTCATTCTTTTGGGAAAAGGGGTGACGATAGGGACGGATATTGGGAGGAAGGATTCTTGGGACAAGGGGAATGGAATGATAATGAATACCATGTGAAGGAGGGAGTCCCTAGGGAGTGGAAAAAACCACTTGATGTTTAGAGAGGATAGATTGGAGGTCATGCAGCACAAAGGGTGTCTCAATTGTTTATATGGCATGGAGTTGGGCAATAACCCCTGAATGACCCTTTTTGAGCAGCTTTTCCATGCGATGAGAACTAATGATCTCAGGGGAACTGGAGGTGATGCCTTGGAACTTATATTTTTGGCCCTCCTACTCGAATTGCATGGTTAATTCCTTAAAATCCATGAGAATGGGACCCAAAGTCCTTATCTAGTCTGCACCCAACAAAATGTCAGAAGCGCCCATGTCGATAGCAAACATATGAGATTTCAGTTGGTAGTCACCAATTTGGAGACACACATTTTCACAACTCCCTCCACATTTCATGGACCCACCATTGGCAATCATGATTTGGAAATTATTGACTGCACAAATATAGCAATTAGTTTGTTGGGTAATGCAGCGATGAATAAAATTATGGGTGTTTCCACTATCAACAAGAATGATGAGCTTCCTATGATGGATGTAGCCAATTAGTTTAAGGGTTTGGGGAGCATAGAAGA
>JASDQU010818898.1:29581-43592 GCA_032191745.1 Picea mariana | reverse complement strand
TATAACAAAGTCCTTTGAGTTGGCATTCATCCATTTCGTCTTTGGTCAATTTTTGGATTATTAATGGAGTAGAAGGAGGAGTGGGATTTACTATTTTAGTGTCAGGAATAAAGGAGGGTTTATGGTTTTGAGAAGATACAACTTGTTGTGCTTCCTTATATCATTTACTATCCTCCACCCAACTCTGAGGTTGATCCATGAGGACATGGGCATGAATCTCATCCTTGAGGCCACTGATAAAACATTCTCAGAAAAAAGCATCAGACATGCCCTCTGTACAAAAATCCAGTCGCTAAAAAGAAGCTATAAAGTCTTCCACTATGCCAGATTGTTTCAACTTTGTTAAATGACCTAAATGGTTGGTGTCAGTGTCAAAGCATTCATAAAAATCTGCCACAAAGTGTGTTCAAGCAACATACCCTTGACGAGCAGTTTTTCTCCATTGCCACCATTGCCAATGTTCTTGATCTAGATGGAGAACATCGTACCGGAGTTTGGCCAAGTCATATGTAATGTCATACAAAGAGAAATAATGTTCCATTTGAGTTACCCAACCAGTGGGATCCGAGCCATCAAATTTGGTCACATCCACCCGCGGAAGGCGTAGGCCATGCTGAAAGTGATGGGGATGAAAATTATGGGAATGAGAGTAAGTTTCAACTTCGGTATGAAAAGGTAGGTCAGATAAAGGGGGATCTGTAGGGATATGTATCTTGGTGCAAATCATCAAAGAGAAAGATTCAAGATGGGTAATCATGTCTTGTTTGAGGTCTTCTTTGAGTTCTGTGATTGAGGCGGCGATGGAGGAATGCATTGTTTTATTGATGGTGGAAATATTGGCACTGATTTGTCTCACTTCTTGTTGGGTCTCTATAAAATTAGATTGTGAGGTATTGAAGAGAGATTCCAAGTCTTAGCTATGGGTATGGGCCATGATGATGAGGGAACCAAAGAGCGATGGGTGGGGTAAAAAAATTTGCTGAAAAATGAGGTATGAATGTGATAAGGGAGAAGAGATAAATCCAATGGAATAGGTCTCAAATAATGGTGCAAAAATTACCAGACTTTTTTTTTTTACACCTACGGAATTATACTCTGGTCTGAAGAATACTGCAGTGATGAAATTCACAAATGCTTAACCAGGAAGAAATGTGTAGTGATTTGGCAACTCGAACACAGTTGCGTGGAAATAGATCCTGTCTGTTTTATTTTTTGTTTCTATCCCCAAGGGTTAGGTATTCAAGGGTTCTACAGACAAGGGTTTTCCATGTGATATAGTTGTCTGATATACATGTGGGGTCCAATAGTAGTACTCGGTCCAATATCTCAGGGCACCAACTAAGGAGGCTAGATCGTTCCCTTAGTTGTATTACCCGACTACCCATGTACTAGAGAGTATACTCCCGAGTGTTGTTCTTAGTGATACTATAACATTCATGCGGCCAATCGATTTATCTAAAGAGGGCTTCAATAAATCTAGGCTGATCTGTAATACAGGTGTTGTCTGATGTGCTACCACTCGAAGGGGTACCAACAGGGGTTACAAGGGTGGCCAACAGATGTGTGCTTAAGTAACACTTGTATTTCTTGCGTGTATGAATCCCTCAACCACGGTTTTATGCATGTAACGACAAATATTCGTAGCTTAAAGACGTCGAAATACATCTCTACCTTGAAAAAAAATTTATCCACAATTTTCTGCCAAGGAAAGTGCTCTGATACCACTTATAATATTCTAGATATAAAAAGTATGCAGAACAAAAATAAAATGCTAGAAATGGCAGATGAACAATAATATAACCAGAACAACACCACAATAATACTAAAATGGTAACAGAATAACACCAGAAAGAACACTTCGATTAATGAGAGCAATGTTCACTTGCCTCTTCGAGGGGTAAACCTCCAGTTGAGTAGATCTCTATTACAATAATATCCAAGACAATATTTCTCATACCCTCGACTCCTATTTATACTAAATATGTCTATCAAAATAAGCATCTAGAGGAAGATCCTTCTAGAAGCGGAAGCTTCTATTAGGTCTTCTTACATTCAACTTATTATTCATTATTGCTAGGCCTTATTAATATTGAACTTTATTACATCAAAATATATTATTCTACCTACGTGAGGGGTTAGGTCCCTAAAAAAATTTCTACAAAAAGAGCAATTTTTTTTTCCCTTCTTTGGCCAAGGAAAGTTCTCTGATACCAATTGTTAAGTACCTATACAAGATATGCAAATATGCTCTAATACCAATTTTTAAGAACCTAAATAGATCTACAAATACAATAACCACAAATATTGAATACACAATAAATCCACAGAGCAATATAGAAGAAACCACCACATTATTATATAAAAACCCTTGAGGTATGGAAACACCATAAAATGGATCCTATTATGGAATGGATCCTCTCTTGTTCACTTTCCTCTTCGAGGGGGAAACCTCCGATTGAGCTTTAGCTCCAAATACAATATTTCTCTTCATATCCCATTACATTGCTTGAACCCCTTTATATAGTGCTACCATCACCTAAGAACATTCTAGACGAGGAATCTTCTAGAAGTAGAAACTTCTAAGAATTAATTTTACATTTATTATATAAAACTACTCATTTATTATATCTAACTACCATAGTGGGCCTTATTTAATAATATAGTGGACCTAGTCCACCTTACATTGAATGGCCTCCACTATTATCACTATGGGCCCTCTGATCCCCCACTACTATCTCTATAGCTACCTAACACAGAAGTGTAGTACTCCAATCATAGAGTATAGGCCTCAAGAATTCATGTGCATAGTACATTATTGTCCTTGAATCTTGGTGTAATGAAACAGATCTAGAAATATGGGAAATTGTCAATATAATAATCTTCAGAATAATATTTTCTATCTGCCTTATCGGGAGTTGACTTCTAACATTTTCTATCTCGGTGGAACAATACAGTGTAGTGTATTCATTGATCATCAAACCAATGTATCCTTTTCTCTTCAAATTTACTACTTCTCCTCGATGAGACAACCCGACAAGGAAATTTATGTCTTTTGTTTCAATCCTTAATGATTTCCCTCTGATCATGATGGTATCTGCTTTAGTTTCCCAATAATCAATGAGAGTTTTGAGCAATCTCTGTTGTGCCCTAATCCCATTACAATGGAAAAATTTATAAATTCCAAATTGATGGAGGGATCGTTGAGCTTCTGGGTCATCCATGACCTCATCATCAACATCTCCATGTTCCTTATCTCTCCACTCTATCACCATCCTACAAATATCAAACAACTGTTTGAGTTAAAACCTTCAATTTTTGAAATTTGTGTAGATGTACGCGACTATCACTTAGGAAAGTCATGTATGTATGTGACCTGCGTCAAGTAGATTCGCGTACATCTTCACACAACATTTAAAAAATGATTATACACTCAAGAAATCATCAATATAAAAAATATATGGATGAAATGAAAGAGGGGGAAGTAATCTCTTACTTGGTCCAAGCGGTGTTGAATTTCAGGATCTATGCACTTCGTACCGATCCTCGGAAGTTCGAAGGGTAAAAATGGCTCCCAACGCTCTCAATATAGTAATAAGTGAAATAACATGGAAAAAATGAGCTTTTAACCTATTTTCACCTATTTTTTCCATATTTTTGTCTAAATATTTACCAGCTTTCAACATTTTACACCGTTTAGACTAATGAAATGCTATGGATATGTTTTTCTTGTGTAGTTATCTTTGGGAAATATTTTTCCACAAACATTATTCTATTTTGTGGCATTTTTTCGACTTCTTCGGTAGGTATTTTTCTATTTACCAACAGATATGGTAGGTTTCATTCCGCCTACATTTTGCATTTATTTGTGTCGATCATATCCTTTCCTTAGGGTCAACCCCATTCATTGCGACATTATGCCTTCACATTTCTTTGGAAATGTCATTTATGGATGGTAGATATTACCTCTTCATGGGTGCCCTAGTTAGCTCCTCACTAACCATTTCAGCACCCATGTTGTAGTTTTTTCGTAGGCTCGAAATCAATGTCTAGTCCCACCATGACTTTACGTTAAAGCTTCATATCTTCTTCTCATCTATTGCTGGCCAATTACCAACGAGGCTTCAAATTGTTTTTTGTTAAGTTGTATTTGCATTGCATATCTACTGGTTTCACTTTTCAGGCCTAATGTCGACTTCAACTTGTCGTGATGTAGCCAATTGTATCCATTCTCGAAAGTTACCATCCTTGCAATACTATCCTTTGCAACTTGACACGTATATCCCTGGAGGAAAATTTCCCCCGAGTGTCCATATCCTGCACATGATTTCCTTGCATTGAGCATAGGTATGTTCCTTACACTTGGAACTAGTTTTCTTGCTTGTGACACTCATTTTCTCCATTGTATCATAGCATTATTTTATTCCTTTTCAGGATTTGTAATATGAAAAAGATAAAAAAATAAAAAAATGAAAAAGAAGGATGAGAATGACTCTAATATTTTATATATGGAAGCTATTTATGTCTCGCTTGAAAAAAAAACTATCTTATGATTCTTCACCTCATTATTAGGTTTAGTATGGATTTAGGAGGCCTTTTTCTCATTTTTTATTATAATATCCTCCAATTGGTTATTCTTCCAGTCATATGGAGCATTTGTTGATGCCTCTTGTGTTGCAAACACATCCTAGTTTATAATCCATCATGCCTAAGTCACATTTTGTCATGTCTTTGTTCAAGGGAAGTTAACATGTGTCGGCCATTTTGTAGAAACCTTTGACTTTTCGAGTCGGCCCTCCCATGTCAGTCAAGTATTTCTTAGCATCACAAGTATATTTTTTTCTCACTCGTGCTAGTACAAAAGGTCCCCATGGATTTCTTGTTGGCAGGTCTGCTCTTATTGACTATGCCACATTTCTCTGAGAGTATGACCTAGAGTTGCAACTTGGGCCTATTCACATCATTGATAGGTAACCTTGCACTCATCAGATGAAAAATCATCATTTATCATTGACTGAGTGGTTTCCCTTGTGTTTGACATCAAAAACCATTATCACACATAAGGATTCATGTGATACCTTGGTTTCCATTTGACCTCATTGGTGGATTCCTCATCTTTGTTAGTAGTCTTCATCATTGGATACTATTCAGAAAGTCTTTGTCATGTTCTATTCCATATGGTGCATGCTAGAGTCATACTTCAGTTTGGTTATTTCAATCTGTTCGTGTGATTCCTTCCAAATCTTTGGCCTTCTACTACCCGTCATGTTGGATGATGGAGGATTCCTTAATTCCTTCCTTCCAGCAGATCTCTTCCTATCAACGTCAGCACATATTACTCCGGGATAGATATTTAGAGTTATTATTAGTACCTTGGGGCTTGTAGTCATCAGTGAAAGGTTCCCTCTCTATTGATAATGGGAATACATTAATGTCCGCTGCTCAATAGATTCTATCAGGTGTTCGACATCAACCCATTTATTCACACTTGCTAGAATTTATTGGGTACCTTGAAACCCATTATCATTATCGGTGGGTTTTATCATGTTTGTTAATGGTATACATCAATGAAGGGTAATCGAATGGTGTATCACTTTGTTTGACTCCAACACATTTATTCACATAGTGTAGACTCATGCCACGGTGAATTGTTTTGAATACTTTGGGTGAAGTACGAGCATCACATATCTTGTTCTCCTACCTGACTTTGATTGTACCACCCTCTTTGACATTGGTAATTGCAAAGGATCAACTTGTTCACTCCATTGGTTACATATGTCCCGTGTTTGATTTTGAGACATAGCTCCATTATGTATCCATTCATGTCTATGATCTACATTTTTGCATGGATCCACTATTTATTTTCTCGTGGCCATGATTTCCACCTCTATATATCACATGGATCCACTATGTATAGTTTTCATGGGCATGAATATCACTTATGATTTCATTACTCATGGATATACAATGTACTTGATTTTGTGGCCATGCTTACATCACACTCAAGCATGGGAATGCCCGACTTGAGAAGAGAGTATCTTACTTGTTTATGTTGTAGGTGCAATTCTGGGGTTGGTCTTAAACAACTCCTACACAATGGCCCCTCCAAAATATCATGACTATTTGTAATGTATTTAGACCATCAATTTCTCTTCTAACCTCACACATTAGGGAGCATCTGTTATAGCATCATTTTCCATCATATATGCTCATGACGACTCCTTAGCTTCATTTACAACCCTTTCCCTATTTACAGGAGTTGAACCCCCCTTTTTCCTCCCTAAAAACATATTAAAAATCTTATTTTTCAAGATGTACGTGACTCTCCTTAAAGCAACTCATGTACATACGTGCCTTGCTAGTTAGTAACCCGAGTACATGTTTAATTGGCTAAAAAAAAATATAATTCCTGATATTTCGTGCGGATTTGATGGGTTCCCTGGGTTCCCGACCTCCTATAGCCCATGCATAACTACTCCAACTAACAAAATGGAGTATAAAAGAAAGCCTTGGGATGGAGGAAAGACATCATGAAAGAGAGGTAGCCTTATGTTGGTAGTTTCCTTATAGCCCTTCAAGCCCTTGTTTCCCTATATTTTTTAGATTGTCTTCCCCCCTGAAAACCCTTGTTTTCAAGATTTGCGTTCCTCTTTATCTTGTCATGAAGAATACTATTACTTCCTTGGATCCGCCAGGACACAAAAATTTGGAGGTAGTCTTCATCATCTTAGGCCTTGGTTGGAGGAACTTGGAGCCTGGTTCCGAGATCATGCCACAACGGTTACAGGTTGTAACCAACCCGCTTTTTTTGTTATCAATAAAAGAACTCTCATTTTGGTCTGATTCTTTGTTTTAATTCATGATTTTAATGATATTATGTGTATCTTATCTTAAATATGACATATAATTTGAATTGATCATATTTAATTAGTTAGTGAATAACTACTTTCTTGCAGTTGCATACTTCTTTGGTTGCAGGATTTTCAAAAGATCATTGTCAAGGATTTCTAGAGTGAAATACCTCAAATCATATCTAGTTCAAACGTAGGATTCCAAGTACATCCTTCTTTCTTTCTTTTAGAATTTATTTACTGCAAGTAGTTATTTCCAATTGATTGTCTAATTATAGGTTGAGAGGAGTCTTTTAAGGGAACTGCTCTATTGTGGCCCTGACCCAAAGCCATAGGACTTACATTTCCGTAACACCTTCTTTCATGCAAAAATGATTGAAATCATTAAGGTTCTCATAAGGGTTGTTCAAGTATCCAAAAGTATATGTAAGGAAATATGTAAGTTCTAACCATATGGATATACACACATTCAGTAATCTATAAAACATTTAGCAATCTTGGCCTTGGAGAGAATTCCTAAATGAAAGAATGTAACTATCATTGTTAGATATCCTAAAATGATACATGCATTGGAAAATTATTGAAGGTGCTCATTCATTATTATGGTCCCATCACCCTGAAAAATGGGAAAATGATATTTGAATTTGGATAAGGGCTTAAAAGGATAGATCAACTTGAAGGGTGAAAGGATTAGCCAATGATATTTAGCTTTGTCAACTTGCTAATCAAATATATTATATTGATGAATGAATTTTTTAACATTGGTATAAGAATCCATTGGATTTCAATGGTTGAAAATGTCATTAATAGAATGCCTATAAGTCATAGAAAATCCTAGAAATTAAACCAACCTAAAATGAATTTCGAATAAAAAAAAAAAAAATTAATCAGAAACAAAACACTCATCCATAGTAAGGTTTCCAAAATATTTTAATTCAAAAAATGATACTTGCACAACCAACATCTCAACACTTTTGTTAAACTAAATCAAAGGGAAGGTGGGAAGGAAACCCTTGTGCTTATAGCCTTTAATAGGAAAATTGATATGCATCAATTTACTAGAAGTGTTAACAAAGATGTTTGAAAAATGTATGAATTTATTTTCTCTTTCATTTTTTTAATAGACATTAAATATATTAAGAAAATTTTGCTTTTTCAAATATTAACAATCAAAACTTATATTAGTAGTATTGCAAATAATTCATTATGCATATCCCTGTAATAATTAGCATAAAACAATAATTTTGTTAATAATATATATAATTGCTTAATGCTTATTCAAGAGTATAATGTTAGTTGTCAAATTACATTCATTTCTTCTAAATATTCAAGTGAACATATTTATAGTGCATATTCAAGTGAAGATATTTATAATGCATTAGTTGTAATAAAGTGCATTAGTGTAGCTTTCATTAATGTGCGTTATAATGCCTTTGAAAATTTATTTTAGAGAGAAGAAATAAGTGTTTACATTAGATTACATTACTAACTTTATACATTAAATTTCGTTACTAACTTTATACATTAAATTGGGTTACTAACTTTGTACATAAAAATCAATTTTTCTCAGCATGGAAAGATATTCCTATGGCTTTTTCCATTTTTTTTAATATTTCAACTTTTTTATGTTTTTTTTAATTGTTATATCAAAGGAAACAAAACAAAATCTAATTATGATTGAGAAAAAATAAAGTAAAGACAACACCTAATCGAAATAAAAGAAATATTTAAGAAATGAAAAAGTTAAAAAGAAAATTTAAATAAATGTAACCCTAATAAAGTAAGTCAAGAAATGTAACTATTTTATTTTTACATTTAATATATAAAAGAGGATGGTGAAAAGGGAAATGTAAATGAGATACCGTATTTTGTAGGAAATAATGAAAAATGAATAATGTAAATCAAGACTTTCACTTTTTAATCGTAAACACATTATTAACATCATAGAGTTACATTTTGAGTTCGAAACAAATTGTCAAATATGCTATAAGTCAAAAGTTAGTGTTTGGGTTTTAATCCCATGAAATGAGTAAAAAGGTGATTTTGTTTTAAGCCATAACGATGTAGTTGTGGGTTTCCTTTTAGTGAAAGAGTGCCATTGACTATTTAAGGTTATTCACATACACGGTAAGCAAGATGCTCAAATATTATAATAAATAAAAAAAATTAAAAATTAAAGAATGTAATAAACTATGTTATACTTTGCTTACAATTATTTGTGTTGATGCATGGTAGTATTGGATAGGTATTTTTGCATATATCTATGTGTTTTAGATGTGTGGAAATTATCTAAATATTTTTATTTTTTATTTTACTTTAATTAAAAGAATTATTAAAGTAAAGTGTTTTTATTAATTAATTGATTGAATTAATTGAGTTATTTTAGGAAATGTTAAAAGTTAGCATTTAATTTTAGCCATTGATCTCAAGTGAGGTGAGAAGTAATCTCAATCGTAAATCACTTTGGACATTAGGGTTAGATTATAACTCAAGATTATAAAAGCAAGGTTAGGGTAAAGGAGAAGACACTTGACAGAACTTGTGTTGAGAGAGTCTACACAGAGAGGGTTGGATCATGAAGGACTATGATTCAAGGAGATCTTAGATAGGTGGAAAATGAATTCCATCTAAATATCAGGTCAAGGAGAAGAGAGAACAAAGACAACCACAAGTGGGTTACAGTAGAGCGAAGCCACGGGGAAGCGTCGAGCCGTACGCAATTTTCCATATAGTATTTTTGTTCGTGTACGTGGGTTTCAGTGGAGACAAGTGCGTATACATGAGTGTGCAGAAGGAAAGGAATGTGCACCTCGAAAAGCAAGCAGATTTGGGTCATACAACATATCATACTTTGCCAAGTTTGTCTGCAATTCTATTTCTCTCAATGGGTCATTATCCTTGTTACAAGAGTCCTATTTTTAGCATAATAAAATCATTCTTAGCATTGGTTTTTTCCTCTAGGGTTTTTCCAGGGGTATCTACCCAAAAATATTGGTGTTTACTTGTGCATGATTTAGTTTCCATTTTTTCTTCCACTATCTTTATTTGAGTTGAATATTCCAACCTTGTATTTTTGTTTTGTGAGCTGCTAATATGATTTGCAGCAAGGAAAACACTAGATAACAAGATACCTAGGATTGGAGTAAGATGATTTCAACATGGTATCAGAGCACTTGCTTTGAAGGAAAGAAAAATCTTAGATCCATAACAGTTGATAGAAGATCTATCAGATATGCAGGAGATATTGGCAGATCCATAACCAACAAGCAGAATTTGAAGGACATATTTTAGGGAAACAATCGTACTGAGGAAGAACTAGGATTTTACAGTTTTATAGATTTGTACGCATGTTTCATAAGGGACATGTGCATACATACGTGGGTATATTTGGAGACAAACGCGTATATTTAGGTTCCAATAAGGAAAGTTCTGTACATATGTGGGTTCTAGTGGTGACCTGCACGTATAGGCTAGTACATGTCAGTATATGGGCAGTTTCAGCAAGAGATTATTTCCAGAGAATTTTATCAGGTCAAAGGGATTGTAGCAGCACCTTTGAGAGTTGAATACACATTGGATGGAGCATCCAAATTCCTATCTTTGAAAGCAAGAGTAACTTTGGCATTAAAGGAGTATGACCTTTGGGAGTTAGTGGAAAAAGTAGTTACTCCATCAAAAAATCATGTAGACTTGGAATCTCAACAGAAGAAGGAGATCAAAGTTGAGCAGATAATCTTGTGTAACATCCCGAACCACAAGTTGGGACACATCACGCAACATCCCATCTTCTGACACCATTGTTTTTTTTTTCTTTAATTTCTTGGTAACATACCCAATCGCCTAGCTGAGTCTCGTTTCCTCCATTATTTTCACACTGACGCTAGGATGTAACAATCCTCGTTAATAGCATACTAAAAAAATATAACTTTGATACCATAGTGTCACGTCCCTAGCCACACAGGTTGGTCACGAGACACCAATTCTTTTCTTTTCAGTGATATTAGGCTTACATATTTTCTTAGAATTAATGCATTTACAGCTCTGATATCTTAAGATGATAATTCCTACCATCAAAAAGTATGAAATATATCTAATATCATCTCATTAAATTAACATTTGTTGCACATGAACAAACATGCAATTCTACAACATATATAAACCATGCATAAATATATAAACAATTATAGCAACATGTTAAATATATTATACATAGTAAGAAACATGTAATTGCACATAAGAACACTTATATTTTAAGTAAATCACCAACTATGTGCAGACCTTAGATGTTCCTCCCAGCCATAGAATCTGTTGCTCATAATCTTTCAACATCGGGTCACCCTTGATCTGAGACTAAAACTCCACCAGGGAAGGATTCCTAGGACAGACTAAGGTCTATACTCAACAATAAATCTCAAGTCAAGGTGACAACTGCTACAACTAGCCTATAGCCTGTCATTACCCACATGCCTATCCTACCCTAGGAAGTGTGCCCCTTCTTTGCTCAATAGTTCTTCAACTGCCCCACTTCCCTTCCAGGCTTCAACAACAGGCCGGATAGAAAGTGTCAAAGCTCTGCAGTTATTTCCCAACACACCAACAAACACTCTTTAGTAGTTCTCTCACAAGAGAGAGAGACTACCCAAATATTGACAACTCGCTTCTTCATCATACATGGGGTGGACAACCTACCTCTTCAATTCCATAAATATTGGTATTTTTGTTACCAATCACTCCCCAAAGATTTCCCCATATAGATACAAGAATGGTCATCATAACATACCCTTCTGCGGTAAGAGTGAATGATTTCCCAAATAATCCAATAGTTTTTGAAATAGACTAAGTCTCATGATATATTTGCATGTCCCCAACTAGAAACTTGTCTTCATGAAGCTTCATGAGATCCACTTGTATAAGTTCCCTGTAACGTCCCTTGGTCGACGACCGCGGCTGGGTAATGCTACCGAAGCAACCTTTGATTTTCCTTTACTGCTCTGACACCATTTGTAACGTCCCTCGGCCAGCGACCCCGTATGGGTAACTTTATCGAAGAAACCTTTACTTTTCCTTTACTGCTCTCATACCATTTATGTGACATTCCTGGCCTTAAACAATAGGACAGGCCATGCCACATAGTAACTTTGTGGAAATAATGACATATAAAACTTAACAGGAAGATAGAGATAACATATGGTATTCACACATATAAATATATATCTATCTAATGCAATTAAAAATACGTTGATACTCTACTCATGCACCTGTTCATGCGGAAGCAACATTAACACATACATGCAACATATATATACATGCATTACTCATTAATTATAATGAAAATACAAATACACATCTGACAATGAATAGAGAATTTGTACTTATCTTTTAATAGGCGACCACCAACTGCGTGCAGAACTTCCATGAACCTCCCCGCCTTAGACCACGTTGCTCATCATGCTCAATAGTGGGTCACCCCCGAGCTAGGACTAAACTCCACCGGGAAAGGGAATTCTAGGCTTTGCAAGGACAACAAGGAATTTGCACAGAACAACAGGAAGGATATTTTATCCCTGGAGTCACTTACACCCACAACCCACAGACCCTCATTCCTCACACGCTTTCTCCACCGTAGGAGGTTACACCTTCATTAATACAAGTCCATCGGCTACTACACCTCCCCTACCATGAGCTTCAACAATAGGCTGGACCAAAAGTCTCATAATATTGTAGCTACTACGGGACTCCCTCTAGGAGAACCCACTTCCCAACAAACTCTCTCACATGGGAGAGTTTCTCATAGGCCTGACAACCTTCTTCTTCAATTCATCTCTTATGTCAAATGGACATAGGTGATGTCAACAATAGAATTAGGGTAACACACAGGTGAAGTCAACCACAGAAAATGGGTATGGAAAAAAAATATGACAACAAACCAAGCTTAGCCAAAATTGCGTTGGCAGCAACCGCCAACCACTATGACACAACACGACTCAGGAAAAATACAAGTTTGTTGGGCTTCACAGGAAATACACAGGACAACTCTAGTGTATTCAAGTTACACTGGCGCGTGCATAAGTGGGGAGTATGGCTCTCTTCCAAGGTGGCTAACCTCACGAGAGTGCCAATGCAATGGTGAAGTCTCGTGACAATCGTGAGAATCGTGAGACTAGTGCCTGAGCGACCCCCAATGAGATGACTTTTCAACTTAAAACTACATGTGCCTAGGTTGACACATGTCTCCCTGAAGCTGCATGAGCTCCACTTAACACTCATCCCCCTTTTCCCAAGAACTTAGGACAACATGGTTATATCAAACCTTAGCTTCTAGGAAATAATAATATAATATTATTCCTTTAGAGGTAAGACCTCTAGCTTAGCCTCTATTCCTAGACACTTAGCCCGTTCCCCACCTAGTGGAGCTTAGTCTGCCATAACTCTTTCTTCGTGGAGGTTCTACACGCAACATTGTAATTTTATTAATGATATGTGTGTATTTACATATACAAAATTAGGCTCATTGGCCTTAGCATCTGGCTTACCAGCCTAATAAACACATAAGTCTCTCAGCCTATAACCACTTGGCTCACCAACCTATAAGCGTAATTACAATTCATCAGGGGCTCAGCCTTGGGGTGTTACAATCCCCTCCCCTTATTTTTTCACTGTCCTCAGTGAAACTCTTTACAGAACAACAAAAAGATTTCCAAAATCTTCAAAAAGATGTGGGTACCCTACCCACATAACATCTTCATGCACCCCATTTGCTTCCTCGGGACCGTACCAGATCCACTGAACATTTACAAGCCTTACGACTCGATTCTGGAGTTGCTTGCTCTTCCAGTCCAGTATGTGCACAGGCTACACTTGCAATGCACCTTCTTGTTCCACCTGGATCACATTCTAATCAATCACATGATTAGCACCAGGTATATACTTCTTGAGAAATGATACATGAAATACATTAGGAATAGTCATGGATGCAGGCAATGCAATCATATAAGCTACTGGTCCAATCCTTTCTAGGATTTCAAATGGTCCACAAAATCTGGCTTCCAACTTGGAACAACTTCCCAGCTTCAAGGAGCTTCTGTTGTGTTAGGGTCCTAACCCGCACATAGGTAGATCAATATATTCGGATGTAATAAAGGTCAATATTAATAAGGCCTTTC
>JASDQU010818896.1:51605-63575 GCA_032191745.1 Picea mariana | reverse complement strand
GTTTGGTGAACCACGAATTATGGGAATCGTGGAAGGTGGATAGGAGAGAAGGATTCTAGGTTGTGCAAGCACGCAGGAGGCATGGACACGATGGAGAAGGGTTTGGTGAACCACGAATTATGGGAATCGTGGAAGGTGGATAGGAGAGAAGGATTCTAGGTTGTGCAAGCACGCAGGAAGGATGAAACAAAGTTTAATCCCACACCCGCATACCATTACCTTTTAGATGATTTTGTAGTGGTTTTCAGCCACACAAGCAACCATTCAAGAATTTATTTTATCCTAGGCACGATGTAATGTAAACTCTGTTATCTACATTGAATCAATAAAGGAATGGTGTTGCATTTCGTGTGTTTTTTGGTGCTTACGTTTCCAGTTGATTCCCTTATTATTTGGAAACATTATATCTGTGTTTTTTTTTCCATTGTGTATTCTATAGCAGGGTGCATGCTGTAATTGTTTGTGTGTTTCATCTCAATTCCTCCCTACATCCTACCTAAAACTTTTCCAGTCTTCAAAATAAGTCAATTGTTCATGAATGTTGTCTGAGAGGTACTCTTCAAAATTAAATCTAGCCCCTTCGAAAAGATTTAATAGGAAACCTAAGATAGTGGCATCCACTAGCATGTCATTGTTATATCCAAGAACCAAACTAATCATAGTTACGACTTCTCTGATTGAATCCTTAAACAATAATGAGCTCAGAGGAAGACTTAATTCAACCCCACTTGGTGTAATTACCCAATCTATCATAGAAATTAAATTTTATGATACCGGTAGCAAGCTAAACTCAAGGGCAAGAGCATCTTCATCTATTTTCTCCCCATGTAGAAAATAGATGATCTATTCGTGAAAATAATATAACACATATCCAACACTAGGTTTTATTCCCATTAATGAAATGTTAAGATCAGTACGAGTAAATTTGTTGAAACAACTTCGTGCCCTGTTGTTGATATGGCATTTCCCAATGAATAATATATGGTTACCCTAGGTCCCATCCTCAAAATGAGGGGAAGTACCAGGGGGTTTTCCCCGGGAGTTGTTACATGGAAAAATAAAGTTTCCAAAAAGTGTGTTTTTTTTAGGACTTTTCCATAAGAAAGCTAGAAGAAAGGGAATATGTAGAGAATTCTTGAAACATTTTCTTTGCCATTGTAATAAACCTTAATAGATTTTAGTATTGTATGGGGAAATTTTATGATTCAACTTAATATTGTCCTTGATGGTTATTCACAATGCCCATGTCCCCTAGTTTGTAGTTTAAGGGATGCATTACCAAGTTTTAATAAAATGTTCTAATTTCAAGAATCTCTTCTCAAGATCAGTTAAAGTGGTTTGATTTGTACTCATTGGCAATAGGGTAGAATCCAAACTATGGGAATTCTTCTTTGGGATTGAACATGGAAAGCATATTGTTGAACAAGTTTTTATTAGAGCAAAGTCTATAAATGTCAATGATAGTGCTTTTGGTTTGCCAATTCTCTATTCTTTGACACTAGTTCATAGTTGCACAAGACAAAACGTTGACAGGGATGTTGTTTATAAAATCGATGCAACGGATTGTAGATCGACATGCAATATTCAAGATGAACTATAATAGTGAATCTTAGAGTGAGTATAGTGTTCATAGTATTTGAACTATCAAGGAAAATAGTTCTTTAAGGTCACAAGGTCCTCATTGAGCTACTTTTTCTTTCCAAATAAATTAGAAATGAAGAAATGTGGCCTATCTTGTAATGAAAGAGATCATGTCGAGGGTGTTGATTTAGTTTTTATTTTTCTTTTTATATGAAACAATCGTTGCAATTATTTATTTTGATGGTGCATTTTGTCTTTAGGAGAACTAAATTTAGCCTTGAAATTTTCAATAACCAAGGGGGTACCTTTGCAATTGATTTTTTCAAATGTTAGATCTTAAGGTCAAATGCAAAATAATGAATTTTTTCAATAACTTAGGGTTGAAGTGTTGGGAATACCTACACTATATGGACTTTGACATTGTAGTATGTTTTTATTAAATCATAATATTGTTGGATGAATTTTTGTCATGTCAAATATCTATGGCTAACTATTTATAATATTCTTGGCACAAGAATTAAGTGACTTATTTTTTGTAAGTAAGTATGATCTATATTAATTTGACAGAATGTACACATATGTATGTGGTGGTTCAAATACCAAGAAATTCCCAAAAAAACTTCTGAAACCAAGAGGTGCCAAGTTTGTGAGCCTTCCCGTGGGGGGAAACCATGCCAAAATTTGAAAATAAGAAGTCTGAGAAACATAAACCTAAATAACTAGTAGTATATAATGACAATTAGGAGATTCCTTATAACCTGGACATAAAAAAAAAGGAATATAACTATATTAAAAAGGATGGATTCCATGTTAACCAGTGGCATGAGGAACCTAGGAGGTTGATGGGATAGCAACATCTGAATGACTAGCAACTGAAGAAGACTTCGCCCATGGAAGACCAATGGCAGGAAGCTGGAAGGAGACACTAGGTCGCTTGGAAATCTAGGTAACCACTGAGATGAGATGAGCATTTTGCACCTCCAGAGTCTCCATATGATGCTTTAGCTGGAAGAAATCTTGGACTTTGGGTAACATCCCCAGTTCCACCATCATTTTTGTGTGCCAATAGACCTCAAGAGTCTTGTAAAACTTTGAATTTTAGGTTCTGGTGTAACCCAGATCTGGTATGATACCTCCCACCTCATGTTCAACTTCCTCATCATCATTGAACTCTCTTACCAATTTGACTTCTACTTCCAGGGAAGGCATGGTTATCTGGTCTTCTTGAGGGATGTTGGCACAGGGGAAAACCCAAGTTTCAATGCTTAATAGCGCACCAACAAAACCTTAACTACCGACCCTTTCGGCAACACCTGCGAAGCAGACGAAGTATCAGCCGAGGTAGAAGCAGGGAGGTTACAGGACGTCGGTGTTTGTAACCAAGATGGGACACATATCTATGATGATAACACTTCTCAGAGTAATCTAGAAACACTTATAAGGTGATATGCATTAGTTCATTAGCTTTAATAACATCGCAGAACATACCCTAATAGAGATCGGCACAGTAACAATAAAGATTAAGAATTTCCACCACTTAGCACATAGCATTAAGTCGGATCTAGCATTCATTCATCTTTAAGACAAGTAAAGCACTAAGAAACAACATATCTATCTATCATACATAATCATCAAGCACTAAGCAGGATCATAACATAAACAACATAGCACAAAGAAAACCAAAGACACAAGATATATGTGGTTCACCCCAGTGTGGGGCTACGTCCATCAAATGCTTCGTCTTATTTATTATTCTTCAACCTCTTACATTCAGTAGCTCCTGTGCACTATGCCACAGGGCTGAGCTTCACACCAGACAAGAGATCTGTGCACTGAGCACCAAATCCTCCTTCTCAAAACTAGTTCAAGGCACAGATCAAACTTCTCTATCGAGCACAAAGCCTTACATACACATTATGTTGCACAAAGAAACTCAGAACTTCTTTCACTTAGCTACTACCACTATCCACTACTCTTCTACAATAAATTCTTGCTTATTTATACTTTTACAATCCCTTACAAAAAGGCCTAAACATGGGAGAACCCATGGGCTGACATCCCATAACCCATTACAAATACCCTAAGGAACCCCTTGCTAGGTCCACATATCCCGCAAAATCAGTGAGATCCACGATCTCAGATCCATTTGGGTGCTCCATATTCGACCAACCTTTCGAAGTCCAAAATATGGTCAAACCTAACCAAGGTTTCCTCAATACTTGGTCGAGGGCCAATAGGCCCCCAACACTCATCTGTGACTTGTCTCAAGTCACTCAGGTCTGGGAAACACTACTTCTAAGGCCTTGAGATTTACTCGAGCTACCTCAATTTGCTGCTTTGCCTGAGCCTCCTGCTCTGTAACAGGCCCTTGCAGGCGTTGTTCCACTGTTGCAACCCCTTGGTCCAATTGCGATCCCTGTCCTTCAATTTCTTCAAACACCTTATAGGATTCATCCTGCATAAGTTGTATCTTTTGCACGACTTCCATTACCTTTCCCTAGAGGGAAGTGATCTATTGTTTCACTGTGCACTGTTCCTGGTATCTCTTTATTCTTTCAATTGTGGTGAGTAGCTTCATCTATGCCTGCACGGATGATGCTTGATGTTGTGCCTCCTGTAACTATGCTTCTAGTTTCCTTAGCTCTAGATCTTCTACAAGGCATTCATATGTCTATGTTCTTCTATCGCTCAACTATTTTCATTCTGAGGCAAGGGCTCTGATCCTTTCTACTACCTTCTTAGCGGCTTCTCCCTTTGGTCACGCACCTCCTGCGGTGTGCTCTATACTACTTGGATCTCCAACTCTGTTATCCTCGCTTGAAGCTGTTGGATGGTCTCAACTAGCTTTGCCACTTAAACCTTGACCAAATCATGTTCCTCCTGTTCCAATCTTGACACAGAGCGACATGATTTATTCACTTTTTCTTTGACCATATCCCATTCTGGGAGCAGTTTCTCCCTTTTTCTCTGTAGCTGGGATTTTTCCTCTTGGATCATCGCCTAAAACTCTTCTTTTTCATTTTCATAGGCAGTTACACAATACCACGCTACTCATAATTTCTCTAAGACTTCCTCTTTCTCTTGTTTCAATTCTTTTGTATCCTTCTCCTTCTCTTCTTGGAATTTCTGAAGTCGAGCCTCTTTCGCATCTGCAAGTCTTCTCAATTGGGCTGGCTCATCCCCCAATTCTGTAATCTGTGACGCAATAGGTACTACGCGGACCAAACGAATAGCTTGTTGTACTTCATTCAATTCCTTTTCAATCCTGCCATATAGTTCATCCTGATTTGCTCCATATCTCTACAAGATGTCCTCAGAAGCATCCTCCATTGCTCTGTGGACCAAACTGATGTCGTCCTCTGTGAGCGTGGCCTCTAACTAGGGCTTACTGGTGCGCGTCTTCTTTCTTGTTGAAGGTTTCTGCAGAGAAACCTTCCTCTTCGATGGTGTTACTATTTCAGTAGGGGGATATTTCGATGATGTAGCTTCGGCTTCTCCTTCTTGTTCTCCTTCGTCCCCTCCTCCTTGTCCATTTTCTTCATCTCCTCCTCCTCCTAGCGATCTAAAGCCATTTTCTTCAGAGGCATTGACCTCCTCATCAGTTTCTATCTCCTGGACTTCCTCCTTCTTCTTCGTCCCACTAGACTTTCCGACAAGCTCGACCTGGGTGACCATGGGGCTTCCTATGGTGTTAGTGTCGGAGAGTTAGACATCAGCAACAAGTACAAAGAATTCCTCTGGCCACTCTTTTGTGATCTGCTCCATGTATTCATCTGTTAGTTTATAGTATGACTGTAACTCTTCCTTTCTCCCATATTTGCGTGCAATGATATAGATAAAATGCATATCTACGCAGAACTTTGCTATTGGTATGTACCGGTGCAGGGTGCATGGTTTCATGCATGGAAATGCTTCAATGGAAACCTTCAATTGCTGATAATACGCATGGAACACAGCATTGGACTTCCACTACTTCGACATGTCGTTGGTGTACCACAAGGTAGAAAACCTAGTGGCCAACAACTCCGATGGTTCAATCTCTGGGAAGGTGGCTCCTTCAAGCATTTGCTAAGAAAAAAATTCAATCAAAATGATTAGCCAGCTGAAGTGGCACTCGTATCCCAAATCTTGAGCTTCGCGACAATATTTCTTGAGTTCATTGATGAGATAACTCGTTCAATTCATCTGAATTCCCTCCACACATTTTCCTATGAGGTCCACCACGAACCCGGTGACCTGTGCAGGGCAGTTCTTCCTTACAATCTTCCCATCTATGAGTTGGAAAGTGAGGTGCATTGCGCCATCTTATATAGAGGCTACCTTGTAGCCTCGCTTTCATTTTTCAACTTTTTCATAAGCTTCCTTGGTGCGTTGTGCCAGGGAGTGGTCCGAGACCCTCCCTGGATAAAACTGTTGAGGGTCAGGTCCCTGCATGCTTAATCCTGTAATCAAGTGGATCAATGTTGGATCCACAGTAATATGTCGGTTAAGCCATAGGTATCCTCCATTATAGCACAACAAGAGGAGTTTAATGCAAGCGTTAACCTCCTGGTGACGACCAAAATGGGGATTCTTCATCACATTTAGCACGGTGGACTGCACCGGCTCCTTAATCCATGGTTGGGAGACAAGGCCAGGCTTCTTCCTAGTTGTCTTTGTCAAGTATCGATGGGATGCGAGCATAGAATAGTTCTTCATATCCCCTAGGTTGAAGTTGTTGTTCTTCAACAGCGGGATCTGTCCTAATTGGCTCCCTAATACGTGTATTCCTTTCAGAATGTACGTGGTGAACAAGCTGTACTCATAGTCTCAAGGAATGATGTTGCGTTTAACCACGCCATCCAAAGGTGGAATATAGTTTGGTAATATCGACAGGATCTGCTTTGCATTAGCTAGATCATCGTGATGCTTACTTTGTTCCTCGGTTGTGGGGTTAACATGGCCAGAACGATGTCTAGTCGAGGGGGAAGCATGCAGTCCCCTGGTCAACGATGCCTGGACACCTTCAGATAACTGTATGTCGTCCATTATCTTCTTGAGGACCTCCTTGACAGACTTCTCTAATGCACTAGGTTCGCCCGACATTCTCACTTTTAAACAGACAGGTTGGGGTAGGAGAATGGGCATGCAGGATAGACAAACAAATGTTGAGGTTTAGCTTCTGATAACACAGCTCAACACACAATCAATTCTCTTGCTGGCTCATTCAATCTCAGGTGGAAAAAAGTGGTCCTGGCGTAGCGTCCAATGGGTTAAATAAGCAGGGCCTCATAATAGATTCTTTCGACGATTAGGAATGCTTCCCTCAATGTGAATATGTTCGTTATGGAGCAGTCTCAATGTCCAAAAAGTGGTCTATCGACCCATAAATGCATTTTCTAGCCATTCTTGAGCATCATTCTAACGTTCAGGGCACCTCCAATGGTCATATAACTTCGTCAAGGTGAAGTCCCATTCTGTGTGGTCCTGTTATTCCGATGAGGTTCAAATCCCGTGAACCTACCTCCTGTGAGGTTCCAGTCTGTGAAGTCTTCCATCTGGTCTCTGTAGCTTCCTGTAGCTTTTCCATCTTAGCTTTCTTTTTACTGAGATTCATTACCTTCTTTCCTATGATCTGAGTTTCTCTAACTGTTTCTGGATTCCTCTTTCCATTCTTATTCCTATCTTCTCCTAGCGTAGTGACTTCGCACTATTGATGTGCTCTCAAAAGGTTCGAAGTTAATATACCTTCTCTTATTAATTCTTGGGTGGGTATTCTTCTTTCTTGCATGGATAGGTCCTTCAAAACTTCTTGCATTATTTCAACCTCGAAAGCTATGTATCTTGCCTTCTGTTGCTTCGACTTATCTTCTTGTTCTTCTATTAGTCGATCTATTTTTCTAGTGATGAAATCCCTTAGTTCTTGATTTTTCTTTTCTATAGCTTCTTCCTCTACTTTCCTTCTAATCTCATCTTTCTCAATCCAAGGCTTACCTAATAAAAGTGGGAAAGGGGATTGTCCCCAATAAACTTAATGACTTCAAATTCATCTTCAGTCGATGTTCCATGAATAATACCAGGTACATTATTATCTCTTCCACATAAGGTTATCATCTTTCCCTTAAACAAGACTATCCTTCCCAGTGAAGGTACCATGTTAGGCTTTCCCAAAGTTTCCCAAGAGTCTTCTGTCATAATATTTACTTGTGTTTTGTCATCCAAGACACAGTCTATGTCGAAGTCTCATATTCTTGCACTTATGCACTGTTTTACTTTCAAGATCTTTGGTAAACTAACATCTTTGTGATCATTCATTGTTTCTTTCAACTGTACTAATGTAGTCTGAAACTCCTCTGATCCTTTCTCTTTTTGATTCTCTAACATACCCTTAGTCTCTTGATAGTTTTCTTGTCCCATATTCATTCGTTCAACTTTAGCAATCATTCTTGGATAATCCTCAACTTCATGACCAACAATTTTACAACAAAGACAAATAGGACCTGTACCAAGGCATTCCTTAGGAAGATGTCTCGGTCTCCTGCAGTTATAACATAGTGTCAATCCTCTCTTTCTCTTGTATGTTCCCCAACCTCTCATGTACTGTGCACTAGGATCACAGTGTTGGACCTACAGTCTGCAAAAATTATTTCTAGGCTCATGCATCCACTTATTAGTCCAAAAATTCTTTCTATGCATAGGAATAGCATATCTTTATTTACTTAGATCAACTCTTTCTTCCAACTGTGCCCTAGCCTTCAAACTAGGAAAAAAACTATTAAACATACCTAAATTCATGCTTTCGAAACAAAAATTTTCACTTGTCTCACTCTTATCAAAGCATAAAGCTTTACTTCTTTTCGTATCTTACCTATTTTCTTCAGATCAAATTTATTTCTTAGCACAAAGATTTGCAAGTCAAGTAGAGTATTGCACACTTCAATAGAAAATATACGCACATAGCTTCTCTTTTCTTTACTTCAATTCCCAACAATCACAGTTTCAGTCTCGAAAATGGAACCATTTGTTGGCATAGGGGCAGACCAGGGTTCAACGCACCAACAAAACCCTAACTAAAATCCCTTTCAGCAACACCTGCGAAGCAGGTGAAGTCTCACCAGAGGTAGAAGCAGGGGGGGTTACAAAACGCAAGTGTCTGTAACCAAGTTGGGACACAGATTTGTGATGATAACACTTCGCAGAGTACTCTAGCAACACTTAGAAGGTGATATGCATTGGTTCATTAGCTTTAATAACATCGCAAAACATACCCTAATAGAGATCGACGCAATAACAACAAAGATTAAGCATTTCCACCACTTAGCACATAGCATTAAGTCAGATCTAGCATTCATTCATTTTTAAGATAAGTAAAGCACTAAGAAACAATAGATCTATCTATCGTACATAATCATCAAGCACTAAGAAGGATCATAACATAAACAACATAGCACAAATCAAACCAAAGACACAAGATATATGTGGTTCACCCCAGTGTGGGGATACATCCACCAAATGCTTTGTATTCTTTATTATTCTTCAACCTCTTACATTCAGTAGCTCATGTGCACTAAGCCACAAGGCCGAGCTTCGGACCAAACAGGATATATGCGCATTGAGCAACCAATATTCCTTCTCAAAACTAGGTCAAGGCACAGAGCCTTACATACACATTTTGTTTCGCAAAGCAACTCATAACCACTTGCACTTAGCTACTACCACTATCCACTACTCTTCTACAATACATTCATGCTTATTTATACTTTTACAATCCCTTACAAAAAGGCCTAAACATGGGAGAATCCATGGGCTAACATCCCATAACCCATTACAAAAACCCTAAGGAACCCCTTACTCGGTCCACATAGCCCGCAAAATCGGTGAGATCCACGATCTTAGCTCCATATGGGTGCTCCATCTTCGACTAGCCTTTCGAAGTTCAAAAGGTGGTCAAACCTGACCAAGGTTTCCTCAAAACATGGTCGAGGGCCAACAAGGGATAAAATATTGATAAGAATCGGTTGCTACAATGGCCACCTTAGAAACACGTGAGGTGCCTGCAGGGGAAAGATAGAGTCTTCTCCCACAAGGTTCATGAAAAAATGCAACTGAGAGCATGAAGCAAGATTCACAAAGACGAATCAGTCATATCATGTCCCAAGTGGTGATTTAACTTCTTTATGGACATCATACCCATAAGAGAAAGGCATACCTTGAATTCAACGCAGTATTTGGTCATGATCAAGAACGTTATATAGCATCATGTGCAGGGAGCCTGGATCATGTCATCCATGTTTCCACCCTCATGACCTCATTCATCCTCCACACATGGGTTAAGTACGAGATCCTTGACACCTAAATCCGCCACTTCTTACCTTGATGCACAACCATCTCCACCATGTGACACCCCATCCAGGGAAAAAATAAGTGACTCAATATATAAAGAAAAATAGAATAAAAATAATTAATTTAACATATAATAAAATACATGTTTTTAATAGAAAAGTTGTTTGACAAGTAATAATGTAGATTTTGAGATTAAATCGGAAAAGAATCACAATTTTAATTTTCAACCATAAACTTGTCTCTGAAGGAACTCGTAGTCTTTTTTTAACTACATAGAGGATATTTTCCACCCACTAACCTACTAACCCACCAAGATAGAATCCAATTTACTTTATTTTGATGATAAGAATGAAGGGAAGAAAAGATGCAGAATACACTTCCTACACTAATCCATGAGAGAAGAATGTGATGAAAAATAGAACAATAGTTGCAAACAAATGAAATAGACAACAAACCATTAACAACATGATTTCTTGGGGGAAACCCTTCCAAGATAAAAACCCTACACTCTAAAGCACACTCAATATATTATTCAACAACTAAACGGTTACAATACATTCTCTATGCTCTCAACAGTAGTGTTCAATATTGGCATAAAGTTTCTGGATAAATTTTGATAACATAACATTAAGTTAAAACTTACACTCTATTTTCCTCCAACCATAGCACTGAATAAAAAGGCATAACAAAACCATAATCCATGTATGGTTTTCCAATTCTACATGTTGGAAAGAACCTGCAAGTAACTGGCCAATTGTTGTTGCAACACTAATTTCTTAATTGGGGATCACCATCTTGTTCAGACTCATGATGACGTTGATCATGCAGATGATCATCAACCACTTGTGTTAGCTTCATTTGAACAAATGCCCTTGGACATAATTTTCACTATTGTTAAAAATTGTCATCACCTACTAGAAATTAAAAAAAAAAATGATATAAATATAATTTGGAACCAACTCTATTCAACAACACTTAAAGCATTCATAAAGAAAACATAAAAACAAAATGTTATCACTCATACTATAAGGCACAAGATCTATTATAATAGCAGAAAACATAAATATTGCAGAGAATAACAGCGGAACAACACAATATATGAAACCACAACACCAAAATAATACGTTTATTGATAGGAAACAATGTTCACTTGCCTCTTCAAGGGGACATCCTCCAGCAAAGCAACGCTCTATTACAATAATTCTCAAGAAAAAACTTCTAATGTATCCTACTCTTATTTATACTAATTCTATCTTCTAAATATCATTCTAGAGGAATATCCTTATATAAGCGGAAGCTTCTATTACGTCTTCTTACATTGACTTATTCCAATTTATTAAATAGGCCTTATTAACTAATGTCAACCTTTATTACATGGAAATATATTATTCTATATATGGGAGGGGTTAGGGACGTTAGGTCCCTAACATGCCTTCCCCCTTAAAAAAGAGCCTTGTCCTCAAGGATTGAGATAAGTAAACTATTTAAGAATGGTGGTTGACTCCTAAGTGGCATCTTCTAGAGTTGTATCTTTCCACTGTAGTAACACTTCTTTGATGGTGCATTGATGGAGACGATGCTCGTGATGGTCTACGACTACTTGTGGCTGCAACCAAATGGAACCTTCTTCATCCAACTTGGGGAGACTAGTTTGAGTTTGGCACTTAGTACCAATCACCTTCTTTAAGCATGAGACACGAAACACAAGATGGAGCTTAGAATGACTAGGAAAAGATAGTTGGTAAGCCACATGCCCCACTCGCTTGAGAATTGTATAAGGACCATAAAATTTGGGAGAGAGTTTCTGACAGTGGTATGCTTTGAGTGAAGTCTTCTTATAGGGTTGCAGACAAAGAAACACTTGGTCCCCTTCAACAAATTTTCGTTCGGAACAACCTTGATTTACTTGTTTCTTCATGCGATTCTAAGCCGCGACCAAATTTATTTTGAGGGTGTGAAGAATGGCCTTGTGAACTTTAATATTTTTTTCAACCTCTTGAACCTTTGATACACCTGGCATGTAGGAGAGAACCTATGGTGTATTTTGTTAACTCCCAAAATGAAACC
>JASDQU010818896.1:11462-22060 GCA_032191745.1 Picea mariana | reverse complement strand
GGTCTGCGTAGTACCTACTATGTCAGAGATTGCAGAATTGGAGGATGAGCCAGCCCAATTGAGAAGACTTGCAGATGCGAAAGAGGCTCAACTTCATAAATTCCAAGAGAAGGAGAAGGATACAAAAGAATTGAAACAAGAGAAAGAGGAAGTCTTAGAGAAATTACGAGTAGCGTGGTACTGTGTAACCGCCTATGAAAATAAAAAAGAAGAGTTTCGACGATGATCCAGGAGGAAAAATCCCAGCTACAGAAAGAAAAGGAGCAACTTCTTGCAAAATGGGCTACGGTCAAAGAAGAAGTGAATAAATCATGTCGCTCTATGTCAGGCTTGGAACAAGAGGAACATGAGTCGGTTAAGGTTTAAGTGGCGAAGTTCGTTGAGACCATCCAGCAGCTTCAAGCGAGGATAACAAAGTTGGAGATCCAAGTAGTACCGAGCACATCACAGGAGGTGCGTGACCAAAGGGAGGAAGCCGCTAAGAACGCAGTAGGAAGGATCAGAGACCTTGCCTCAGAATGAAAATAGTTGAGCGATAGAAGAAAACAAACATATGAATGCCTTGTAGAAGATCTAGAGCTAAGGAAACTGGAAGCACAGTTACAGGAGGTGCAACATCAGGCATCATCCATGCAGGCACAGATGAAGCTACTCACCATAATTGAAAGAATAAAGAGATATCAGGAATAGGTCACAGTGAAACAACAGATCACTTACCTCCAGGGAAAGGTAATGGAAGTCATGAAAAAGATACAACTTATGTAGGATGAATCCTACAAGGTGTTTGAAGAAATTGAAGGACAGGGCTTGCAATTGGACCAAGTGGTTGCAACAGTGGAACAATGCCTGCAAGGGCCTGTTATAGAGCAGGAGGCTCAGGTGAAGTAGCAAATTGAGGTAGCTCAAGTAAATCTCAAGGCCTTCGAAGCAGTGTTTCCCAGACCTGAGTGACCTGAGACGAGTCATAGATGAGTGTTGGGGGCCTATTGGCCCTCGACCAAGTATTGAGGAAACCTTGGTCAGGTTTGACCATCTTTTGGACTTCGAAAGGTTGGTCGAATACGGAGTGCCCAAATGGATTTGAGATCGTGGATCTCACTGATTTTGCGGGCTATGTGGACCTAGCAAGGGGTTCCTTAGGGTTTTTGTAATGGGTCATTGGGTTATGGGATGTCGGCCCATGGGTTCTCCCATGTTTAGGCCTTTTTGTAAGGGATTGTAAAAGTATAAATACACAAGAATTTATTGTAGAAGAGTAGTGGATAGTGGTAGTAGCTAAGTGCAAGCGGTTCTGAGTTTCTTTGTGCAACATAATGTGTATGTAAGGCTCTGTGCTCGATAGAGAAGTTGGCTCTGTGCCTTGACCTAGTTTTGAGAAGGAGGATTTGGTGCTCAGTGCACATATCTCTTGTCTGGTGCAAAGCTTAGCCCTGTGGCATAGTGCACAGGATCTAGTGAATGTAAGAGGTTGAAGAATAATAAATAAGACGAAGCAGTTGGTGGACGTAGCCCCACACTGGGGTGAACCACATATATCTTGTGTCTTTGGTTTTCTTTGTACTATGTTGTTTATGTTATGATCCTTCTTAGTTCTTGATGATTATGTACGATAGATAGATATGTTGTTTCTTAGTGCTTTACTTGTCTTAAATATGAATGAATGCTAGATCCGACTTAATGCTATGTGCTAAGTGGTGGAAATTCTTAATCTTTGTTGTTACTGCACCGATCTCTATTAGGGTATGTTCTGCGATGTTATTAAAGCTAATGAACTAATCCATATCACCTTATAAGTGTTTCTAGATTACTCTGCAAAGTGTTATCATCATAGATATGTGTCCCATCTTGGTTACAAACACCTACGTCCTGTAACCCCCCTGCTTCTACCTCAGGTGATACTTCACCTGCTTCGCAGGTGTTGCCGAAAGGGTCGGTAGTTAGGGTTTTGTTGGTGTGATATTAAGCATTGAACCTTGGGTTTTCCCCTGTGCCAACATCCCTCAAGAAGACCAGATAACCATGCCTTCCCTGGAAGTAGAAGTCAAATTGGTAAGAGAGTTCAATGATGATGAGGAAGTTGAACATGAGGTGGGAGGTATAATACTAGATCTGGGTTGCACTAGAACCTAAAATTCAAAGTTTTACAAGAATCTTGAGGTCTATTGACACACAAAAATGATGGTGGCACTGGGGATGTTACCCAAATTCCAAGATTTCTGCCAGCTAAAGCATCATATGGAGACTCTGGAGGTGCAAAATGCTCATCTCATCTCAGTGGTTACCTAGATTTCCAAGCGACATGGTGTCTCCTTCTAGCTTCCTACCATGGTCTTCCATGGGCAAAGTCTTCTTCAGTTGTTAGTCATTCAGATGTTGTTATCCCATCAACCTCCTAGGTTCCTCATGCCACTGGTTAACATATAATCCATCATTTTTAATATAGTTATATTCCTTTTTTTTTATGTCTAGGTTATAAGGAATCTCCTAATTGTCATTATATACTACTGGTTATTTAGGTTTATGTTTCTCGGACTTCTTATTTTCAAATTTCGGCATGGTTTCCCCCTATGGGAAGGCTCACAAACTTGGCACCTCTTGGTTTCAGAAGTTTTTTTGGGAATTTCTTGGTATTTGAACCACCACATACATATATGTACATTCTGTCAAATTAATATAGATCATACTTACAAAAAAAAATTCACTTAATTCTTGTGCCAAGAATATTATAAATAGTTAGCCATAGATATTTGACATGACAAAAATTTAGCCAACAATATTATGATTTAATAAAAGCATACTACAATGTCAAAATCCATATAGTGTAGGTATTCCCAACACTTCAACCCTAAGTTATTGAAAAAATTCATTATTTTTCATTTGACCTTAAGATCTAACATTTGAAAAAATCAATTGCAACGGTACTCCCTTGGTTATTGAAAATTTCAAGGCTAAATTTAGTTCTTCTAAAGACAAAATGCACCATTAGAATAATTAATTGCAACGATTGTTTCATATAAAAAGGAAAATAAAAACTAAATCAACACCCTCGACATGATCTCTTTCATTACAAGATAGGCCACATTTCTTCATTTCTAATTTATTTGGAAAGAAAAAGCAGCTCAATGAGGACCTTGTGACCTTAAAGAACTATTTTCCTTGATAGTTCAAATACTATGAACACTGTACTCACTCTAAGATTCACTATTATAGTTCATCTTGAATATTGCATGTCGATCTACAATCCGTTGTATTGATTTTATAAACAACATCCCTCTCAACATTTTGTCCTGTGCAACTATGAACTAGTGTCAAAGAATAGAGAATTGGCAAACCAAAAGCACTATCATTGACATTTATAGACTTTGCTCCAATAAAAACTTGTTCAACAATATGCTTGCCATGTTCAATCCCAAAGAAGAATTCCCATAGTTTGGATTCTACCCTATTGCCAATGAGTACAAATCAAACCACTTTAACTGATCTTGAGAAGAGATTCTTGAAATTAGAACATTTTATTAAAACTTGGTAATGCATCCCTTAAACTACAAACCAGGGGACATGGGCATTGGGAATAACCAGCAAGGACAATATTAAGTTGAATCATAAAATTTTCCCATACAATACTAAAATCTATTGAGGTTTATTATAATGGCAAAGAAAATGTTTCAAGAATTCTCTACATATTCCCTTTCTTCTAGCTTTCTTATGGAAAAGTCCTTAAAAAAAACACACTTTTTGGAAACTTTATTTTTCCATGTAACAATTCCCGGGGAAAACCCCCTGGTACTTCCCCTCATTTTGAGGATGGGACCTAGGGTAACCATATATTATTCATTGGGAAATGCCATATCAACAACAGGGCACGAAGTTGTTTCAACAAATTTACTCGTAATGATCTCAACATTTCATTAATAGGAATAAAACCTAGTGTTGGATATGTGTTATATTATTTTCACGAGTAGATCATCTATTTTCTACATGGGGAGAAAATAGATGAAGATGCTCTCTCCCTTGAGTTTAGCTTGCTACCGGTATCATAAAATTTAATTTCTATGATAGATTGGGTAATTACACCAAGTGGGGTTGAACTAAGTCTTCCTCTGAGCTCATTATTGTTTAAGGATTCAGTTAGAGAAGTCATAACTATGATTAGTTTGGTTCTTGGATATAACAATGACACGCTAGTGGACGCCACTATCTTAGGTTTCCTATTAAATCTTTTCAAAGGGGCTAGATTTAATTTTGAAGAGTACCTCTCAGATAACATTCATGAACAATTGACTTATTTTGAAGACTGGAAAAGTTTTAGGTATGATGTAGGAAGGAATCAAGATGAAACACACAAACAATTACAGCACACACCCTGCTATAGAATACACAATGGAAAAAAAAAACACAGATATAATGTTTCCAAATAATAAGGGAATCAACTGGAAACGTAAGCACCAAAAAACACATGAAATGCAACACCATTCTTTATTGATTCAATGCAGATAAAAAAGTTTACATTACATCGTGCCTAGGATAAAGGAAATTCTTGAATGGTTGCTTGTGTGTCTGAAAACCACTACAAAATCATCTAAAAGGTAATGGTATGCGGGTGTGGGATGAAACTTTGTTTCACCCTTCCTGTGTGCTCACACAACTTGGAATCCTTCTCTCCTATCCACCTTCCACAATTCCCATAATTCGTGGTTCACCGAACCCTTCTCGATTGTGTCCATTCCTTTTTTGAACTCCTCCCTTCACCTCTGAATCGATTTTCCTTCCATTTCCAAGAACGGACAGTTACTAAAACCACCTTGGTAGTTTTCCTCCTTCTTGGCGTTAACAAATTTAAGTTGGGCGTGGGAACATTCCTACCACATGGCTGCAAATCATCATGAATAATGTCAGCGTGGCAAAGTCAAATGTGTGCAGTCACAGCGTTGAAAATGAAGAAACATTGCAACACATAAATTTCCACCATACACATGAGTTTCAACACGGGTTTCAGCATGAGTTTCAACACAAGTTTCAACACGGGTTTCAGCATGAGTTTCAACACAAGTTTCAACACTAGTTTTAGTGTACACAAGAGTAGTTTCATTAGTAACAATAGTTCAAATTCATATCAAAATGACGAAAAAAATGGATCACTAACACAATCCTTATTCAACTTATTTCCTAATTTGTAGAATAGAAATTTTTTGGGTGATGCGGATTGCCGGAGCCCAAGGATGCTCCTGCATCAGACACCCCTGGTAATAAAAACATGATATCCATCTCATGTGCATATTACTGCTGAGGTGAAGAGTTCTTCACATGTGATAACTGATCTTCAGTCACCCACGATGCATCCTATGCCCCTCGATTCTTCCACTTGATTAAATATTCCACATACTCCTTCCGACAAGTCTTCTTACCAACTCTTGTAGCAATCATTTATTCAATATGTTCCTTTTACTTAATTGGTATATGTTGTTCCCATTTGCTAAGGGTACCTTCATCTACTCTTTTGTCCCCTTCATGAAACGTGTAGAGGTCAACAACATTGAATGTAGGAGATATGTCAAACTTCTCTGGAAGTTCCAACCGATAAGCATTATTAGAGATCTTTTTCAGAACTCGGCATGGACCTATCGTATTATAATTAAGTTTATTATATGTGTCTCAAGGAAATCACTCCTTCCTCAAGTGAGCCATGACCAAATTACCCTCTTGGAATACCTTTTGTTTCCTATGTTGATCTACTCTTTGTTTATAACTGTCATTACTGGTTTGCAATTTATTTTGTACATGTTCTTGTAATTCATGCATACTGTCCACAAAATCATTTGCATAAACACGCTTCTTTGCTTCCAAATATGAAAATGCAACCAAATCTACCACACATTTTGGTGACCATCCACAAACAATCTAAAATGGAATCCGTTAGAGCAAATTCTTGCAAGATGGTGTTTTCTTCTCGTTTAAGGCCCCTGGTGTAAGTGTATAGTAGTGGGGTTTGAAATCCGATCGAGTGTGTTTTATTCAAAGGCCACAGCCATGAGTGTCGAGCGTAACCCACATAACGAGCCCATTTCCGGCTTAAAATAAAGCAAGAAGGCACTTTGTCTTTCAACGGTGAGGATCCACAGAGGGGTCAGATTGACGACCATTGGGTAAGTTTGGGTCACAGAGTTGCACGGGTTCAAGCGCCTGAGCTCATATCCTATGGCCAAACTCACATGACGCATGATCAAGCCATTTCGGCTATCAGGACTTCGGGAGAACAAAGGGTCTCCTCCTTCCACTGCATTTCAGATCCCTGAAGCCTGAAACGTTGAAAAGAACCAGGACCATTGATCAAGAGATGATCTAGGCCATCTGTCTAATGGGACACGTGGTTCATGATCAATTCATTTCAGCTATCGGGACTTCGAGAGAACAGAGGGTCTCCTCCTTCCAGTGCATTTCAGATCCCTGAAGCCCAAAACGCTAAAAAGAACCAGGACTGTTGATCAAGAGATGATCTAGGCCGTCCATCCAATGGGACATGTGGCACGCGATCAAGCCATTTCGACTATCGAGACTTCGGGAGAATAGAGGGTATCCTCCTTCCACTGCATTTTAGATCCCCGAAGCCCGAAACGCCGAAAAGAACCAGGATCGTTGATCAAGAGATGAGCTAGGCCATCCATCCAATGGGACACATGGTGCACGATTGAGACATTTCATCTATTGAGACTTCGGGAGAACAAAGGGTCTCCTCCTTCCATTGCATTTCAGATCCTGGAAGCCCAAAACACCGAAAATAACTAGGACCGTTGATCAAGAGATGATCTAGGCCGTCCATCCAATGGGACATGTGGCATGAAATCAATCCATTTCAGCTATCGAGACTTCGGGAGAACAGAGGGTCTCCTCCTTCTACTACATTTCAGATCCCCGAAGCTCGAAACACCAAAATCTTGAAAGCGCCTTTGAAGATAGGCAGAGGGTCACAGCCCGTGGTCACTTGGGGTGATAGAAAGAGCTGTGCAAAGGGCCAAAGTGATGGGTTTAGTGACATAAGGGATCGCTGCATTCTCCAGGTACCAGTTCAACTCGGCCTCGATCTTGGTCCCCGCTAAAAGTAAATTAAGGTGGGGGAAGGTAGTTGAAACCTCGGCTCACTCATTAAATGTAAAGCATGAAGGTCCCGGTAGGCAGTCTGCTCGAGGTAGTCCTGTATGCTGGTTTTCTTCAAAGAATCCATGCCGAGTCCTCGTTTGACCAGAAGAGTTTGCATATGCTATTTTATCCTTTAATGTTTCAGCTACCCCCCCTACAAAGGCCATGAAAAGTTAAGGTGACGTCTGATGAAGGAGTTCAGGCTAGATTTGACTGAAGAGACACCATGCCCTAGAAGTTCTGAGACGCCTCTATTGGGAGAATGTTTAGGAGTATATTTACTCAGTTTTTGTATTTTTTGTAAGGATCGATGGTTGAGCTAGGCTCCCGACTGTAAATTTTTGATGAAGCACTGGTTGCTTTGGTTATGTACTGGCAATTGAGACTTCTTGCCTTATGAATGTTAGCTTCTTTCCATCTCTCTGTATACACTATGTTAGAACCGCTTCGAATTGAAGGATCCAGTCAAGTTGCGCCGTTATAGGATGATGTATGTTGGATCACTGTAATAGTTGCATGGTTTCTAATCAGCTCTTGTATTTTCTCAACGCTGAATGACTTGGAATTGGAAGATCCAGTCAAGTCACCTTTCAGTTCCCCGAAACTCTGAACCAAGAGAATTTTGTGTTCTGATTTTTTCCTCTTCAAGCTGTCGAAGGGCCTGATGCCCAAGGTAGTCTTGCTTTCTCCTCTTACCAAGTCTTCCATATTCTCATTTTACAATCAACTCACCGACTAAAGTTAGATCAAGACCTCTTCTTTTGTTACATACTAGGCCTAATTTTCTGAGTTAGGGCGATATCTTCCTGGGCCTCTATCCATATGATCACCCCATTAAATTATTTGTGACATAAAATGATGGGTGTTGGGCTCTGCTCCTGCCGCAATCTAGGAGTGACTTTCGACACTAACATTTCTGGCGCTGTTGCTGGGGATTGAAGTTGAAAATTTTCCCATAGATTGAATGACATCGAGCCTTTGATTCTGAAGATGCATCAGGCATTAGAGCCTTTGAATATTTCTACTGTGCACCTGATGACTCCATTGTGGTGAACCAGCCATTTTAATTGTGGCTTTTAGAGGTAGACACACACAGTCCCATCCACAACTACCTCTAGCTATGCTTGAAGCTGAGCCGCAGGAAAATTTCATAAGAGGAAAGGCCCCCCAAGGAGAAACTTCCACCGTCGAACCAGGTAATTTGCCGTCTCCTTCTGTAGAGACTCCTTTTTCTTCTCCTCAGCTTCACAATAGACCATTCTCTGAAGCCTCCCGATTCCTGAATTTTGGAAGTGTTCCTGCCGAGTTGTCTCCTCCTGGTTTTGGACTAGAGGGAGAAACCATCGTCACTTCCCTCACCCCTGTAGGCCTATTTCCAGTATCCCATGTTCAAGTTCCTTCCCCTCCGAGTTCTCCTCCACCTGATATCCCTATGGCAGGAGAAAATCACACCATGACCAAAATGGAGGCTATTATAGCCACCAGGTACGCTCCCCTTCTGCTACCTTAGCCTCTCAATGCCCTTCCCACAGATGGCTACCTCAAACAGTTGCCCAAGTTTACGAGCGAGGGGGACATAACTGCAGAAGAACACCTTGAATCCTTTTACAGTTTTACAGACGACCATGTCATCATGCATGCAGATGTGTGGATGACGATTTTCATCCATAGCTTGGAGGGTGAGGCTAGAAAATGGTTTAGGGCCTTGCCTCCTGGATCTATTAATGGGATTGAGGCTTTGGATAATGCCTTTTTGAGATAGTGGGGAGACAAAGGACTTCATGTATTACATGACAGAGTTTGGATCTTTGAAGAGAAAGGAAGGAAAGTCTGTTTCTGACTTCTCCAAAAGATTTAACAAAATGTACAATAAAATCCCCATTGAGATTAATCCCTTAGAAGCCTTTGCAAAGATCACTTATGCTAGCGCTTTTGATCCCAATTTCTGCCTTCTGTTGAGGGAAAGGAGAGCCACCACTCTGGCACACATATAGGATGTGGCCGTAGAAGTAGAGTCTAATATATTGGCTATTGACCGACTTAGGAGTAAGGTTGACAGAGACATACCCAGAAGGAGATCTGAAGCCTCCTCATCCTATTCCTCTCCCCTTCCTTCTCAAATGGATGAGGTAACTAAAGTGCTGAAATCTCTTTCATCTAGGATGGAAAGGTGGGAGTTAGAGGGGAAGCCAGTGTACATAAATCCCCAGAATACTGATAACAAAGGTTTCAGGAGGCCTGGTAACAATGTTCCACAAGCCTCCCCAAGGGAACAAAGGAGCAGAGACAGAGATGATTAGAGGATTCACACCCCTCTCCAAAGCAACATGGTTGCTCATGAGGAAGGAGAGGAGATAGAAGAACTCGACCTTGAAATTCACTGCATTGAAGACACCTCTACTTTTCCCCATTTGACTCAATATGCATATGAAGAGTCCCTTATGAACATCCAAATCAATGAGTTGGGTAAAGGGGAGGAGGCAAACAACGCCCATAACAGATACCATATTAGGTCAAAGAAGAAAGATGATACTTTTGACTGCTAGGATCATCCCCTTATAGTGGAAAGGCATGCTAAAGCTGTTGCGACAACTACTAAAGAAAAGAAAGCTCAGAATACTTCGTCAACAGCCAAAGAGCCTGTTTTCGAGGTAAGGGAACCTCCTAAGCCCCTCTCCTCTTTTAGTTTTGAGCATGAGATTCAGAAGATCAGAATTCCTGTACCCCTCTCAGAACTAGTTAAAAATGAAGATTTCAAAAGGTCCCTCTCTAAGATGTTACAATCCAAGACCCCCAAGCCTTCCACAGACTCAATAAATATTCAAGATGAAAAGCCAACAATTGTCTTAGGTCCCATGGTAGAAGACAAAGATGATTCATCCCCTCCCTTCTACACATCCCTGAACATACATGATAAGGTGCTGCATAATTGCCTCTTGGATTCAGGGGCTTCCCACAACCTTATGCCCAAAATAGTCATGGAAGAATTGAGACTAGAGGTGACAAAGGCTTACCATGATTTATACTCTTTCGATTCAAGAAGGGTGCAATGCCTTGGAGTCATCAAAGACTTGTTCCTCTCTTTGTTTCATTTGCCAATGAAAAGTGTGGTCATGGTCATTATAGTAGCCGATGTTCCTCCCAAGTTTGGCATGTTGTTGTCAAGATCTTGGATTAAAAAGCTTGAAGGAACATCACAAATGGATCTCACATATGCTACCATTCCAATCTTTGGAGGGGAACACAGGAGGTTGTACAGAGAGGCCCAGCTGGCCTACATTGTTAGTGATGAGGCAAACCCCACCAATCACCCTATCTTTTCACTAGATACTGATTTGGGATCTAGTTTGTTGCAGCTCACTGATGCTCCTGAAGCCCCTTTTCAAGTCATAAGGCAGAACCCTTTTAATCATGAGATGCCTCCTCCAACCACCTCTATTTGGAAGATGTTTTTCGATGGGTCT
>JASDQU010818894.1:0-22081 GCA_032191745.1 Picea mariana | reverse complement strand
TTATGTGATGTTCCACATACCAAAAGAAATGGAATGACATGTACTATCCATATAGAATATTATTACCTTAAAATATATCAAAACTCATACCGTTATACATAAAACAAACTTGGGTCCATTACCCAAACTTGGGTTCTCCAACTTCACATGGCCATAACTCTCTAACCGTGAGGAGTTACGTGACGTTCCACATACCACCGGAAATGGTGTGAAAAGAAATATTCATATAGGATAGTTTCACTAAGAAATTTATTGTCCTTAATCTCATCATTCCACAATTATGCATGGGTTCTCTCATTCTGCAAAGCGTCTTCCCATGAGGGATTTCACCATAAGGGGACCACTTTGGAGTTCATCCATATTTACTTCTTATCAACCATGACAAGACAATAGTGAGTCATCTTTACATCAAAAAAACTTGGGTTAATTACCCAAACCTCTGTGCTACGGGGCTTTCTTCAAGGGTTGAAATCAATGACAACCAACCTTAATCAATAGAAGCTCGTTGAGACTTTCCTTTGTCAAATTTATCTTGAGGGTGTTTTCCAAGAACACATCCCTCGCATACTCCCTTGGAGAAATGGATGTCTGGTATACCATCAACCAATATTTTATTGCTAAGTTGTTGCATGTATCTTAAATTCAAATGTCCAAACCTTTTGTGCCATATCCTACTATTTTCATAAGCATGAGTAAGCATTAAAGCAGAATCAGGTTTAATGAATTCAGAAAATGTATACAATCTAGACTGATGATTTACCTCACTGGTAGAAACCCTAGAGTTGGTTTGCATGTCGTAGATTTCCATGTAATTTGGTGTGAATATGAATTTCTTTCCGGTGCCATAATTTCTCATTTGATACATAGAGAGAAGGTTGATAGAAAGTTTGGGAATGTGCAACACATTCTCGAAGCTTTCGTTGTTGAGTTTAATCCTTCCTTTGTCAGTGAATTCGACAGAAAAGTTGTCCCCCATCAAATTAGGAGGACTTGTACATGCATCCAATGAATAATATATTGTTTTTGAGGTAGCCATGTGATGTGATTCTCCTGAATCTACGATCCAAGCATCAGGAGAGGAGTTGATGGCAATCAATGCATGGCTAGAATTGTCTTTCTTGGAATTCAGATCTTCTGGCTTCTTCTTCTTGGAACCCTCGGGGATGAAATCTCCAAGTTTGTTTTTATAAATTATTTGAGACATATGATCTATTTGTTTTTGCATGCATGCAGATTTTGGGTGGAATCTTTTGTGACAATACAAGCATTTCTCCCCTTTTATTCCCTTTTCCCCTTTGGATCTGGAGGCATCTGTGAAGGGTTTTATGTACCCTTCCTTCTTCGAATGTGAATGAGATTTCCATTTATATTTATCTTTATATTTCTAATATTTTCATCTGCCATCATAAACAATTAGTGCATGCACCCTTGGGCCCTTTATTGTGCCCATGTTGATGGGCTTGGTTTGCTCTTGTGTCAGGGATTCGATAAAGTCCTCAAGAGAAGGCATCTTCTAGGTGGCTCCAGAGGAGAATCTGATAGTATGGAATGTGGATACAAAAACAGAGAATTCAGGACCAAGCTTGGAGACAATGGTGAGAACCATTTGTTTCTCCTCCTTCGATTTATAAACCCCACAAGCTTTGAGTTGTGACAGTAAATCCTTTAATTTTGTAAAGAAATATTGGATATTATCGAAGATTTTTGGATCCAATGTGAGAAGATACACCTCCATCATGTGTCCCCTCATCTCATCATGTTTTCCAAATATCCCTTCCAAGGTGTTCCAGGCTTCATTGGGAGTCTTACAAGAAGATTGTGAAAAAGGAGATTGGGAGAAATAAGCCTACAAATTGTTCTGAGTACCTCATCCATGTGATTTAAGTACTTTTGGATTTTTCTATGGCTGATGTCGGTTTTGTATCTGTATTCAAGGTTAACATGTACAACCCTATGGTTCAGATATGTATGGCTATATTCTCCTTTCATGCAAAATAGTTGTAAGGTGTAAGAATGAATTCTTTTTGGAAATCCATCTTTCTGATGTCTTCAATCTTTTGTACCTACAAAAAAATTTGGTGTAGCTTTCTCTTAATAGCCCATCGGCTCTAATACCATGTAAATGTGTTGAACCTGCACGGAATAGATCTAGCTAAACAATAATACACACATTTTCATAGAGAATTTGAGAAAGAAGAAGAAGGAGAGAAAGAATGAAAGAAATCTCATTAATCGTTGTGAACAATGAAATAATTTACACATGATATACTCTGTATAACTCAATGAGTGAGCACTCGAGGAGAACCAATGCGCCATAGTAGTGGTATAAAGTGATCTGGAAACACACCAGCAGTTACGGGAGTGAAATTCCACCTAGTATAGTCTCTTAGGCAGTTACGGGAGTGAACTGCCACCTAGTTGAGTTAACTAGTCAACTAGTCTTTAGTTAACTAACTGAACATAGAGTAGTGAGGAGTTAACTCAGGGAATCAAGGGTAATGTGCCAGTATGGTGATGATACCAATGAAAGTTTGAATTATCATGGTTATGATCCCAATTTTGCATGGTGATAAAACTAATGCAGCATCTAAACTCAACTCAACTAGTCAAACAGAAGTGTCAACTGAAAGAGAATATTCTCTAGGTGAAATATTCTCCCATAAAATATAGGAGACTGGATAATGACTAATTATGAATAATAAACAAGGAAAATCCTTAGGAAAAATAAATCCTAGGTGTGTGTGAAGTAACTCAAACACCATATAGGACAAGTAACAAATAATTGAATAAGATATGATGAATTCATTACAATGAGAATGAGGGCCATATATACCCACACAAGGGATCCCTTTCATTAATAGAAATTTTAGATAAGAGACATATTTTCATAATGATGTATTAATTATTATTATTTAATGATTATTTATTTCTATCTATTTCTATATATTTGTGTTCATAACATTGCCTTCCCCTCTTGGACATCTTTTTCTTTGGCTTGTAATGTCATTGCATCATTTTTTGTTCTGTCATAGTTGATGATACAAGACAATATGAGCCTTCGAGTGATGAGAAAAAATTTCGAACTGTAAATGGATCAGACCATCCTAATTCAATCCTTTGAAGAACATTGCACTTCCACACTGAACTGTTATCATAAGACTTAATTATGTCGGTATCAATATTTTTCAAATGATAATTTATTTGTTCCCGACCTAAGTGATATTGATACTATGATTGTTTAAGATATCTTCTTTTATGATTTGGATGTTTATAAGGAGTTCTTATAACATTATTTTCCCTTATCATGCTTGTATTGTTTTCTTGGTTTAATTTCAATATATGATTTTCTTCACACATTGGTGTTGTTTGGTTAATCGATGAACTTATATTAGCACGTACACTTGGAGTTCCCATTGTATGTACTCCAACATCCCTATATGTCTTTTCTTCAACTATATTGGCATCTTTTTGAGCTGTTATGTGGATTGGATATGTATTTGTTCCTTTTTCCACAACTTGGACTTTTACTCTCGAGGACCTTGATGCTTCCTTATAGATTTATTCTAACTTTTTTTCCAACAACCTCTTATCATTATTAAGCTTCTTAATTTGCATCAATAGGGTTCTATTATAATTTTTTAGACGTGAATTTTCTTCATTATATGATTTGTCGATATCCTTAATGTCTATATTTTCAGGTTTCTTTTCTTTCAACTTTTTGATTTGTTCTAGTAGCTCTGGATTAAGGTTCTTCAAATGAGAATTTTCTTGTTTTTTTCTAATAGGTTCTTCTTGAGATCTTGATTCTCTTGTTTTAACTTCTAAACGTATTGTTTTCTATCCTTTGACTTCTTGATCTGTGTAAGTATGTTTTTACTATGGTTTTTTAAGCAAGAATTTTTTTCATTTTTTATCCATGATAACTTCTTCAAATTCTCTTTGCATCATTGATATTGACGGTTGATTTTCTTGAAGGATCACCATCGAAATATTTTTGAAGTCTTTTGATTAAGGTATATTATCGATTTTGACCTCATAGTAGTGTATTGACAATTGTCACAGCTTCTAACATACTTTTTGGCATCTATGAAAAGAGTAGGCCAATAATACCCCAGATGAAGGACTTTGTATACGGTTCTTTTATCAGCAAAATCACCTCCACATGGCTCATCGTGGCATGCCTTGAATATTTCAAACACTTCATCCTCTCATGCACACCTCTGAATAATTTGATCAAGTCCAGCACGAAAAAATTCTCCACCAATCCATGAATATGTGGCAGTAAGTTTGATGATCTTATGCTTCTCCTTTGGGGAATGGTGTTGAGGTAAATTTCCTATAGAAAAATAGCTAGTGATATATGCAAACCAAGGAGATTTAGTAGATATTGAAAAGAGGTGTTCATTAGGAAAATTATCATTGAAATGAACTAATTCACCTTCACTATGGATACTGGAAAGAAAATATGCAACTACATTCTCTTTCCCATGTATATCTAATATAGCGCTATTAAATACTTGTAATAGAAGAAGCCACCTAGTAATTCTACCATTAGTAACTGGTTTGTGTTGGGTATGTGTTATATTCTTTACACAAGTAGTAGTGTCTACAACGCCCCCGAGAAAAAAATGTCTTCCTCAGGAAACGTGTCACATATTTAGGTAGATTTTTAGCACATGGTTTCTTTGTCGATGGTTTTCTATTTCCGGTTAAGGAATTAGGGTTGTTGACTAATACAGGTCATTGGGTTAGGGTTTTGGATTCCGCTGGCTCCTATATGTATATTGTATTGTAAACAAGGTAATACTATGAATGGATATAGAATATGTTGGTTTTCCCAGTTTGGGTTTCCAGGGGAAAAAACTCCGTGTAATGTTTGTATTTGGCATTGTATATTTTATGTTCTTTTACTGAAAATATGTTTGAAATAAATATTGTACAAGGTTAAAATCTACATTTGGTATCAGATCTTTGTTGGTTTCAGGGGGACATATTTTTGGTCAAGGGTTTGGCTCGAGACTGTGATAAGACTTGTTACAGTGGGAGATCTGTTGTATTGATTTTTTAGGTGAAAAGAAATGGCAAACAATTCAAAGATGGAGATCGAGAAGTTTAATGGGAAAAGTTTTGAGTTGTGGAAGCTCAAGATGGAATATCTGTTGGTGGATAGAGATCAGTGGATTGTGGTAGGTACTACACCTACAGGAACTTCAGTAGATGACTGGAAAAAGTTGGATCGGAAGGAAAAGAGCACAATCCGACTGTGTCTCTTAGATTCAGTATTATTGAATGTGTAAGAGGAAGATAAAACCAAGGATTTATGGGATAAGTTGGGGAAGTTGTATCAGTCTAAGTCCTTAGTAAATAAACTATTCCTGAGAAATAAGTTGTATAACCTGAGGATGAGAGATGGAGACTCAGTAGCAGAGCATTTGAACGCCTTCAATACTGTGGTAAGTCAGTTAGTATCTGTTGAGATTAAAATTTCAGATGAAGATAAATGTATCAATTTATTGTTTTCTTTACCAGACTTGTGGGATATTCTGGTTGTGGCCATAGGCAGTAATACAACTTCCTTGAAGTTTGATGAAGTGGTCTCATCCTTGTTTTCGGAGGAGATGAATGGGAGAATATGGAAGGACAGAGCACAAACGCATTATTTGCAAGAGGACATTCCCAGGAAAGAAATATATCTAAGTTCTCAAGTGGGAAATCTAAGTCTAAGGGTAGATCTAAATATCCCGGAAATTTTGTAAATGTATGTTGGAGATGTGGAAAATAAGGGCACTACAAGAAGCAGTGTAGATCCAAAGTTGAGAAAAAGAAGGGATCTAAAGAATCTCCTTCTACAGAAGAAAAGACCTCCAAGGAAGAAGGAGGGGATGTGTACTTGGCTTCTTCAAGCACACATGTTCATCACAAGGCATGGTTGGTTGACTCTGGTGCATCCTTTCATATGACTCCCCACAAGGAGTGGTTCTGCGAATATGAAAGGTATGATGGAGGTAATGTTTTCTTAGATGATGATTCGACAACCAGAATCATAGGACAAGGAAAAGTAAATTTTAGACTCATAAATGGAAGGATTAGAACATTTCCTGGTGTTTTGCACATCCCAGGTTTGGCTAGAAATTTGATTTTTGTAAGCAAAATGGATGATGGAGGGGTAAAAATAATATTTGAAAATGAAACCTGTAGGATGGTTCGAGGAGAAATGGTTTTGCTGAAGGGAGTTCGGTTTAGAACTCTGTATAAGATGCAAGGAAGCACTATTAGTGATGGGTGTAATAGTTCCATTGTTCCCGTTATTGGAGTTGAAGAAGAAATAACTCCTACAGCCTCTGGAGAAAAGGTTATGTTGTGGCATCAAAGACTGGGGCATATCGGAGAAAAGGTTCTTCGACTACTACATGGTAAAGGTATGGTTGAAGGTATGTCTAACTTCTCTCTGGATTTTGATTTATGTGAACATTTTCTATATGGGAAGAATAATCGGGTAAGATTCCCCTCTAGTGCAATGAGGGCAGAAGGAATTTTACAGCTAGTTCATAGTGATGTTTTTGGACCTGTGTCGGTCCCATCATTGGGAAAATATGTGTACTATGTCTCATTTATAGATGACTTCTCTAGGAATACTTGGATATATTTCCTTAGGAAGAAATCTGAAGTCTTTGATAGGTTTAAAGAGTTTAAGGTTCTTGTTGAGAATCAAATAGAGAAAAGAATTAAGGTGTTGAGGACAAAAAATGGCGGAGAGTTATGCGGAAATGAATTTGAAGAATTTTTTAAGAAGTGTGGTATAGCAAGGCAGAATACTACTCCATATACACCTCAGTAGAATGGAGTTGCAGAAATGATTAACAAGACGTTCATGGAAAAAGCAAGGTGCATGCTTAGTGGTGTCGGGTTAGGGAAAGAATTATGGGCAGAGGCAGTGGGTACTGCATGTTACCTTGTCAATATATCACCCTCATCAGCGTTGGATGACAAGACTCCACAAGAGGTATGGACTGGTAAGGAACCTTCTCTCACACATCTCAAGGTATTTGGCTATGATGCACATGTTCATGTTCCAAAGGAAAATAGGAGTAAGCTAGATAAGAAGGCTGAAAAGTGTATCTTTATTGGATATAAAGATGGTCTCAAAGGTTATAAGCTTTGGAACCCAGAAACTAAGAAGGTAGTGTATAGATGAGATGTGGTATTTAGAGAAATAAAGGATGTTGTTAAACAGGAAGTCCTACCAAGTAAGGAAGAACCAAATAAAATAGAGTTTGATTTAAAGGATGATGAATCAAACTCTATAGAAGAACAAGAATCAGAAGAAGAAGATCCTCATACTCCAGTATTGAGGAGATCGGTTTGAGAAAGAAGGCTACCAGAAAGGTATACTCCATCTGATTTCCATTCAATTTTTTTTTGTCTATTACTGATGATGATCCTAGAACTGTTAGGGAGGCAGTGGATCCAGAGGATGGAAATCGCTAGAAAAGGGCCATGGACAAAAAAATGATAGTTTTGGATAAGAATGAGGCTTGGGATCTAGTGGAGTTTCCAACTGGAAGAAATCCTATTGGAATAAAATGGGTATTTAACAAGAAGCTTAATGCAAAAGGAAAAGTGGAGAAATACAAATCTCGGTTAGTAGCAAAGGGTTATGCCTAGGTTGAGGGAATTAATTTTGGTGTGATTTTTTCTCCTGTTTCCAATTTAACCTCTATAAGATTTTTGTTATCTGTTGTTGTTGCATTTGATTTTGAAGTAGAACAGATTGATGTGGAGACAACATTCATACATGGGGATCTGGAAGAAGAAATCTATATGAAGCAACTAGAAGGTTATGCTGTAAAGGGAAAGAAGGAGTTGGTATGCAAGCTGAAAAAGACAATGTATGGTTTAAAACAATCACCAAGGATGTGGTATCAAAAATTTGATACTTGTATGTTGGGACTTGACTTCACAAGAAGCAAAGAGGATTACTGTTTTTATTTTAAATTAATTGGTGATCATTTGATTTATTTGGTCTTGTATGTGGATGACATGTTGCTGATAGGAAACAACAAGAAGATTATCTAGGATGTGAAAACTCAGTTGTCCTCTAAATTTGACATGAAGGATCTCAGTGCTTCAAATTTCATTTTGGGAATGGAAATTAAAAGAGATCGGAAAAAGAGGAAACTCTAGTTAAATCATAGAAAATATGTCGAGACAATATTGCAGAGGTTTAATATGCAGGAATGTAAATCGGTCAAGGTTCATATTCCTGTTGGGGTAAAGTTATATGTGGATCAGTGTCCCAAGACACGGGAAGAGGAGGAGGATATGTCTCGTGTTCCAAATGAGAGTGAAGTTGGAAGTTTGATGTATGCAATGGTTTGTACTAGACCAGACATTGCACATGTAGTGGGAGTTTTGAGCGGGTATATGTCAAAACCAAGGAAGGAGCATTAGACAACAATAAAAAGGGTTTTCAGGTATTTGTGTGATACTGCTAGCTATGGATTGTGCTACAAAGGAAGACTGGGATTGGAGAGAATAGTGGATATACATGGGTTTTGTGGATGCAAACTGGGTTGGAGATCTAGATCATAGGAGATCTACAAGTGGGTATGTGTTTAACTTGTTTGGAGGAGCAATAATTTGGATGAGCAAAAGACAGGCTGTAGTGGCACTTTCAACTATAGAAGTTGAATACATGGAATCCACTCATGTAATTAAGGAAGCAGTATGGTTACAAAGATTTTTTTCAGGTATCAGGTTAGTACAACAAGCTGTAAGGATAGATTATGACATTCAGAGTGCAATTTTTCTAGCAAAGAACCCATCTTATCTTTCAAAGACAAAGCATATTGATATTTAATATCACCTTGTGAGAGACATGATTTAAGAAAAGAAAGTATCATTGATGAAGGTGGAAACTTTGAAGAATTTTGTGGATTCATTAAAAAAATCTGTGAGCATTGAGAAGTTCTCTTGGTGTAGAGGATCCATGGGCATTGTTGCCCTGGATTGTTGGTTATGTAACCTTGTAACCCCCTGTACGCAAAGAAAACAACAAGTGGGAGAATGTTGGGTATGTGTTATATTATTTGCATGAGAATTAGTGTCTATATTGTGCAGGGGGTTTTGAGGGGGGGCTGATATCCCCCCATGTGGGGGTTCGGGGGCAGTGCCCCCGAGGAAAAAAAAATTTCCTTGGGAAATGTGTCACATATTTAGGTGGTTTTTTGGCACATGGTTTCTTTGTCGATGGTTTTCTATTTCCAATTAAGGAATTAGGGTTGTTGACTAATCCAGGTCATTGGGTTAGGGTTTTGGATGTCATTGGTTGCTATATGTATAATGTATTGTAAACAATGTAATAATATGAATGAATATAGAATATGTTGGTTTTCTTGGTTTGGGTTTCTAGAAGAAAAATCTTTGTGTAATGTTTGTATTTTCCATTGTATATTTTATGTTATTTTACTGAAAATTTGTTTGCAGTAAATATTGTACAAGGTTAAAATCTATAGTTTGTTCATTAAATATCTAATGGTTGAATGGTCAGAGTGGATGAAGATCTCATACCTTGTAATATAATGCCTAAATTTATTGATGGCATGCACTATTGCAAGGAACCCTTTTCCATAACTATATACTTTGTTGCGCCTCTTTCGTCACCTTGGTGAGAAAAATAGAGGTGCTTGCAAGCTCAGTTGGGTCTGTTGAGCAGGACAGCTGCAAGGAAAAGAGTTAGAGGAAGAAAATAAAAGACTACAATTAAGAATTAAACTAAGAAATGCAATAACAACTAAATTCATGAGCATAGGGACATAGAAACAAAAAGAACCATAAGACCCATGTCACCAATGTTTGAAGCTGATCTATTAGTGAAAACAAAGCACCAAAAAGAAAGGGGACTATGAGTCCCTTCTTCCTCCAAGGGAGGGCTCTTGGACCCCCACTAGCTAGCTCTTCTTAGAACAAAAAAAAAGCAAAATGGTGATGAAAGAACTCTTTACAAATCCACTCAATGGTGAAGTGGATTGTCCAATGTAATGGTGCCAATATGCTCTTGACAAGGATGGAGTACTCAAAACAATAGAGGCAGCATAACATTACTTTGAATTCCTTGAAAAAATAAGGTGCATTCATGGCTTTTTATAGCATTGCTTTGGGTTATTGTTTAACTGCTTTGTAGTGTGAAAAGAGGCCAATTAGGGCATTCCTAGGTCTTTGACCAGCCCACCAGTCGGATCCAGCCCAGATTTGAGGGTCAAATAGGCTTGGGAGATGAACCATAAGTGGGTGGGAGGCCGACCACTCTCATAAATGCGCTGTTTAGCAGGTGCGCGGCTTTTTGAGCTAAAAGTCGCTCATCGTGCCCCTGTGTGCGATTTTTGCATTCCTGTTCCATGCATGCGCGCGCGCGCCCAATGTCTGCATAGCGCTCTTCAATTTTTCACTACTTTGTATAGTTTTTGACCTTTTTTGAATGCTTTGGTATTAATTCAGGTCCATGAATGACTTCATTACTGTTTGATGATGCTAAGTTCTTGTAGCCATGTGTGGACGAAATTTCAGTGATAACAGATGCCCCCTGATGGATGAGGTTAGGAGCATACGTATAGCCAAAATCCATCAATGTTTCTTCTACTGAGAATGTTGTTGTAAGAGAGCAGTAGTGGGATCATCCAGAGCGATCCGTTGGAGGAAAAAAGGAACTGGTATGACTCGACCTTCCATGAGGTGTGTAAAAATAGAAAATTGTGTACAAACGAGGCAGGCATGCCCCATGCTCGTGTCATGTAACTCTGAAGAAAAAGATGACTGAAGTGTTGGTGTAGACAACTGCAACGCCCTCAGGGGCAGTTGTGATACAGGCAGAAGACAATTCTGCAAATGAACATGCTCTGAATAGTAGGCAGTGATCGCGGTAATAAGTAGCAGCGATTATGTGGGCATTGATGGCCCTACCAAGTTCAGAGGTATTCGGAAAATAAAAGAACTAACTACAATAGTCGCAAAGTAAGACCCACCGTAACATGAGAAAGTGTTGGCGTCAAATGTTAAGGGGGTCAATGATAGCAGGGAGCAATAGTGTTTCACCCTGTGCCGTCTGAGATCTCTCATTGAGTGGATAATGAGAATCAAGATACTGTCTCCCTTCTGGAAACTGTGCTGATGTCGATAAAAAAAGGGGACGCGACTCCTAGAAGAAAATGGCTTCATGAAATCTACTGATGTGAGGAACTGGCAGAGGTACATGGATGAATTCAAGATGTGGGAAGACTCAAGACTGCCTTTGATTGGAGTATGTGTGAGAGAAAAAGTGGCCGCAACCATTCAACGAGGTCGAGTGTCAGGGGGACGACTAGACCAGGGATAAGTTGTGCCAGAGGTGGGACAAGGTGAACAAATTCAGAGGGCAGAGGTAAGTGACATGTGGGGTACTCTGAAGATATGGATGATGCCAGCAAGGGTGGATGAAAAGTAGTGCCCCAACCAAGGGTGACATGGGTTGCGGTTGGCCAAAAAAGGAAAGTAGGTCGTCCAAAGGTGACAACAAAAAGGGAATGTAATGACTGGAAAATAAAGGTGTTTGTACAATAAATAACGAATAATGTTGGGGAGAAATGTACACATAAAAAATGGGTGCCCCAGTGTGATATGGGTGGCCCATGCAGGGCATAATTTTCTCGGAAAGATGATGAAGGGTGGGGACCCATTGGTGAGTTTCTGTATGAGGTAGGTGAAATGAAGGGAGATTTGCAGATGGGCAAACTGATTGTGGATGAAAAGGAGGGTTCATGATACTGCGGAGGTGTAGGCAAAAAATAGAACTGTGAAGAGCTAATCTGGGAGTCCATGTGGGAAAGCTAGCAAAATGAGGAGAAGGAGTATGTGGTTGATTCGTGACATGATGAAAGACTATTGGGACTCCCATCCCTAAAGGGTTTTGAAAAACAGCATGAGTGTCAGAAGTGTCAGAAGGTGCTATGAATGGGACAACTCATGTGGGTAAGAATGCTACCAGATGACAGTACCGAAGATGCAAATGGAGGTGTGGGTACTGCAGAGCTAGGAATGGGGATCCTAGAGGCAAATGTCAGAGGGTGTGACTGGAAATGTAAGTGCGATACAGAGGGAAAGATTACATGCCAGTGTTGAGTATATACCTGAAGGTGTTGTGCCGATGTATGATGATCAAGTACCTGCACATATGAAAACCAAATACCCAAAGTGAACAATATCTGAAGAGAATCAAATATATGAGTATGTATTTGATAAGCGTGAATATGTGCATGCGTACCTGACCAGGGTATGATAAAAAGGTGCCCCGGGGGCTCAGAATAAAAGAGGCCCAGGGACTGTTGTGATGTAGATGACGAGTTGTTGATCCCGTGGCTAAAGACGGATCGAAAAATGGACACCGTGGGCTCCCGGAATGGTGAGTGGAAGTTTGGCAAAAAGGCCTGTATATAGCTATAGGGACCACATTGCCACCTCATTTGTACCTGCTGCAATAGTGACTAGACGAGTAGTTTTCAGAGGAGATTTGGAGATTCAGAGAGGACGAGGAATTCGATTGGTGATTAGCGAGCATCAAGTTAGTGGTCTGATCATCCTGCATAGAAATATGATTTCATTTTTTGGGCAAGGGTTGTACGAAGGGTCGTACAGAGGGATTTTGGGGATGTGGGCCCCACTTGCGTGGGCGATATGGAAGTAGGCACACACACGTGTGCGCATGCCCACCGGATAGATGCACACGAGGGCGTCAGTGAGGGAATTAAAGGCGTGCACTAGGTGCGCGCCTATCAGCTGTACAACTGCGCATTTGTGTGTGGTTGTGGCGTGGACAGGCACACACCAGTGCGCGCCTGTGTAGGTAACAGGCGCGTCTGAAAGGGCGCCTGTGAAGAAAACAAGTGCGCATACGTGCATGCCTATGTAGTGAACAGGAACGCATGTGTGCGCGCCTATGGGTTGAAACAATCGCGCCTTAGAGGCAAAGCTAATGGGTGTAAATTGATCTTTTTGATGTTGTTGATGGTCTCGTGGACTGATATAAAACTCTTTGTTGTGGCTGTAGGTGGACATTTTGCACCATGCCAGTGGGATGGCGAGAGCGAGATTGGTCTCAGCTACGAGACATCATGGCCATTGAGGAGCCAGGTGTGCGTGCGACTTTGGCAGCCTGTGGGATGCTAAAGTTATTTGAGTGCCTCTTGATACGGGCATAAGAGTATCTCCTGCAGTTCCTGATTCAGATGTGGAGTCCTGAGCTCCACTGCTTCCTTGTGCGACAAGAGTAGATCCCCTTCACTACAGTGGAGGATGTGTACTTCTTGACTGGGCTTCTGTTTCGGGGAGTTCCCCTACCGACAGAGCCGGTGCTACCTAGGGATCTGGCCCTAGCAACCGTTGGCCGAAGATATTGTTCATGTCTGAACTTTATGTCCAGGACGGTTGTGAGCGTGGGGTCTATAGATTCCCTGGCGCATCGTTGTATAGCAGCGATGATTGTGAGAGTATATGGGTCACTGGCGACCCAGCGGATTAGTGGGGGCCAGTTGTTGGTGTTGGGGAGAGTATTGTCTGGTGAGCAGTTTGCCTGGGGACTGACTCTGCATGCCGGAATGATAGGGCAGCTGGACCACTGCTGGTCCACAGACATGGGTGAGTTTGCCTTCGGGTCGATCCTGGTGGCATTGTTTCTGGAGAGGGTGTCGATGTTGCACCCTAGGATTTTATTGGGTGCGCCCGGGGCGCGAGAGCCGCGACTGAGGCGGTGGTCGACCGTGTTGCTGCACCATGGTGGTGGTGAGGGTGGCCACTTCTTCACTACAGAGGTAGCATAGGTCTGGCGGCAGATGCCGCAGGTGATACTACGGTACCCCTATGTCGGGGTTGACTTCCAGAATGATCCGAACATGGTGCTACCTCCAGGGGAGGTTTTTGACCACCAAGGTATGTTGATTTGATGATGTTGATATGTATGTTTTTGTGTTTTTTGAGATAGCATGCCTTATGTATATGATAGAGATGTTGATACTATCTGTTGTTTGTTTGCATGTGTAGATGTGGCACCTCACGGGTGCGAGGTGGAGTTGCAGAGAGCACCAGAGAGACCACCACGGGAAGACAGACGTCGGCGTGATGATGTCGCGGTGCGACCAACTGAGCCAGAGAGGGCAGGGAGGAGGCGTCGGTTTGATGACCCTGGTGCGGGGCCATCACATGCTCCTCCGGTGGCGGCCGGAGATGATTTTGAGGACATACGTCATCGTCTGGAGATGGTATTACAGGATGCGCCTGAGGGCATATGGTCGCGTATCTAGGATGAGGCTTTCCTGGAGCAGTGTGTGGGGGTGCTGCCGCCATGGTGGGCCATAGTACGACGGGCAGTAGTGGCTGCTATGATGATGACGGCATGACTATCGTCGGGGTAGGAGGGGTCGGTCGGGGGTGGACCACCACCGCCTGCTTCAAGCAGCGGTGGGCTGCCACCGCTTGAGGGAGGAGCAGGCAGTGGTGCTCTAGAGGCACCGTGAGTGGTGCTCTGATGCATTTGATGTATATATTTTTTGTATATAGGCTGGTGAGCCCATTTTGTACTGAGGTGCTTCATTGGCCTACAGATACTTGTATTTTTTGTATGTAAACATTCGGATGGCACTGGGGACCTTTATATATACATGAGTATACATTTTTGAGATCTATGTGGTGTTTACATGTTTTTTGGTTAATGTTTTTATGATGTCTATTCTATATATATGTTGTGATAGGTTTGTGTTATATGTTTATGTATGTGTATCTTGATGTGATATATGCCAGTCTAACACAATATTAGCTAGGTTATCTGTAATTTGATTCAATTGTCTTGGAATATGTGTAAATGTAATGGAATCAAAATGTCGAGATAAAAGCCTAACCTGTAGGTATTTGCGAAAGAGGCAAGGATCACGGATGCGGTACACATTGTTGAGATGGAGAACGACTAGTTGAGAGTCGAGGAAGATGGTAAGGTGATGAATATGATGATGCTAGGCGTCGGCCAGGAGGCCAATGACAGCAGTGTATTCGGCTTGGTTGTTGGTTGCTGACCCCAAACATATGCCGCTCTAATGGAGCATTTCATGTGAGGGGGTGTAGAGAGCCCAAGCAACCGAAGCGAGATTTTACATCCAACGGCTGGCACCGTCGGCATATCCGATGTGGTAAGCTGGTGGAGGAAGCATCTTTCAATAGCACAAAGGATAGTTTAGACGTGAGGGAAGGAGAAAAAAGATTAAAAATGCTAGAAAAGAAATAACCTAAAGTAGGATGACTATGATTAAGCGTAAAATTTCTTTAAGTATAACCCGTTGACGGGTTCTTTGAGGGAGAGGCCTTCGGGAGAGGCCATAATATATGCGCCTTTGGTGAGGCAATGTTGAATGATGTATGGGCCATGCCAAAGTGACTCGAATTTGTCGTGGCCAAAGGTATCATGAGCGATGTCATAAGCCAGGACGAGGTCACCTTCGCGAAATGATTGAAGGTTGACATGGCAATCAAAGGTAGCCTTGGATCGTTTTTTAGCTGCCTCATTGTTCTGTAAGGAAGATCGACAATCTTCATCCAGAGACTCCAAGTTCAGCAAGCACTGTTCCATTGGAGCAGTGTCGGGTAATAGCTCAATTTTGGTGCGTAAGGTGGGAATTTCTCACTTGATGGGAAGAGTGGCCTCAACCCCATGGACTAAATGAAATGGTGTGAAACTAGTAGCGGTTTTCACAGTCATTTGGTAAGCCCATAGCGCAGAAAATAACATATGATGCCAATTGGTTTTATGTTTATTAATCGTGCACTGTAACATGGTCTTGAGGACTTTGTTAACTGCCTCGACCTATCCGTTAGACTGAGGGTAATATGGTGAGGCAAACTCGTGAGAGAATCCTAACCGAGATGAGAGTTCGACGAAGATCTCATTCTTGAAGTGTTTCCCATGGTCGAAAACGAGTTGGAGGGGTACTCCAAAGCGGGATATGACGTGGTTAAAGAAAAAATGCGTCGCAGTGTCAGTGGTGTTGTTGAAAGTGGGCATAGCTTCTGCCCATTTGGTGAAGTAATCAACGGCGACAATGATGTATTTGTGACCATTGCTAGAGGGGGGATTACAAGTCATAAAGTCAATGGCCCATTTACAAAAGGGGCCAGCAGTAATGACAGGGTGAAGAAGAGCAGGGGGAGCTCAGGCTTTGTTGGCGTAAATCTGACATTGCTCACATCGTTTCACAGCATGAATGCAATCATGAAACAAGGTAGGCCAAAAGTAACCAGCTCGGATAATCTTTTGAGCAGTGGATATGTCTGAAAGAAGGCCCCCACATGCGCCGCTGTGGCAGTCATTTAAGACTCTATCGGCCTCGTCAATAGTCAGGCATCGACGAAGAATGGTGTCGATGCCCTGTCGGTATAGGATGTCTCCGATGAGGAGGTAGCGGGGGGCCTGATGGTGAATACGACGACGATCATCATGTGAAATGTGGTTACCGAACTTCTGAGTGCGGAGATAGATGAGGAGGTCATCGTACCAAGGATCATCCGACGTGATGTAAAAGAGATGTTCGTCGGGAAAGTCGGTGTTGACGGGGGCACTGGTGGTGTCAGAGGGGAGGGTCGTGACAAGTTCGGCGAGAACGAGGGCCTTCTTACTCTTAGGTGTTGAGAACTCGAGGTCGTACTCTTGAAGGATAACGATCCATCGAGCAAATTTTCCGTTAACTTTCCGACGACTGAGCAAGTACTGCATAGGGTTGGAATCTGCGACGACCTTTGTTGTGCGAAGCATAATGTAGTGGCGCAGTTTCTGGACTGTGAGGACGACTGCAAGAGCAAGTTTCTCTTCGTGTTTATACTTCAAGGGTGGCCCTGAGAGGTTTTTACTAACGTAATAAATGGCATGTTCATGATTTTCATCCCCTAATTGGACAAGCACGCCAGCTACTGATACAGTTGATGCTGATACGTAGAGGATATAGTCGCAATTGTAGTCAGGTGCACTAATTAGAGGTGCATTTGAAAGTGCTATTTTAAGATCGTCAAATGATTGTTGGGTGTGTTCGTCCCAGTGAAAAGGGATGTCGTGACGTAGTAAGCGAAGGAAACCGTGTGCGCATATGGTATAATCTAGGACAAAGCGTCTAAGAAAGTTAGCTTTTCCCTGTAGACTCTAAAGTTGTCGTAAATTCTGGGGAGGTGGAATTTCGGTGATAGCTTGGACTTTGAGGGGGTCTACGGTAATACCGCTTTGGGAAACAATAAAATCGAGGAGGCACCCTGCGGTGACACAGAACACACACTTGAGAGGATTCAAGCAAATGTTGTACTGACGACACCGTTGAAAGATGATTCGTAAATCATCGAGATGCTGGGTGCATTGCTTGGATCGAGCTGTGAGGTCGTCCAAGTAGGCAAGGATGATATTGGCTAGATCGTGAAAGATGTATGTCATAGCCTGCTGGAAAGTTGCGTCGGCATTCTTTAAGCCGAAAGGCATGACACAATATGCAAAAGTACCCCAAGGGGTAGTAAAGGCGGTTTTATACTGATCGGCGGGGTGAATTTGAATTTGATTATAACCAGAGAATCCGTCCATAAAGGAGAGAGCCTCATGGCCGGTGCAGTCGTCAATAATTTGATCGATGAAAGGCATTGGAAAGTTGTCTTTGGGACATGCGTGATTGAGATCACGAAAGTCTGTGCAAACGCGAATAGTGCCCTATTTTTTGTTAACGGGTACAGTGTTGGAAACCCATGAGGTATAGGCGATGGGGTAAATGAAACTGGCAATGCGTAACTTGTCAATTTCGGCTTTGATAGCCACGGCTTTGGATGGGTGTAGCGGTCGTTGTTTTTGGCGAACTGGTGTAATGTCGGGCCAAGTGTCGATGTGATGTTCAACAATAGAGGGATCGAGGCCAAGCATTTTTGTGTATGACCAGGCAAAAATATCCCTATATTCCTGGAAGAGGGCTTTATACGCTGTGATTACCTGAGGAGTGCAAGCAGCTCCAATGGTGATTTCCTCGATGATGCCATTTTTAATGGAAATGTCGATTTTAATGGTTAGGGAAATGTTGGCCATATTGCCTTCTTCAAAAGCATCAGGGGCAGGAATGGGATTTCTGAACCAGTCGATAGGCCCTGATGGGATAAAATCCTTGGTTTCGACCGCGTAAATGGGGTTTTGGTTAGGAGGCATGGAGGATTTCTGTGGATAGAAGAGTGTGTGATGGTGTGACGCATCCCAGGGAGAGTCTGGGTGGTTTAATTCTTCGAGTATTTCTTCGTCGCATTGGAAGTGACAGGAATACAATTGGTCGTGATGAGTGATCTCGGTGACAGTGGTCGTGTGGTTGTCCCATGGTGAAGAAGCAGGGGGAACATTGTGAGGAGATGGTGAGGGTTCACTCTTCATAAACCATATATTGAAGTGCTGAAGGGTGCCTGTGGTGGTTGGGTGGAGAGTGGCCGTAGGGGTATGAGCAGGAGAGTTGGGAGGATTGGGGGGTGAATCCTCAGATACGTCATCTAAGAACCATGGAGGTGTTAGGAGTGCCTCGGGTTCGGGAGAAATGACATGAAGATCCTCTAGTGACGAGGTAATGTCAATTATCGCCTCTGCGGGTCGGTGAAGCAGAGTCAATTGGAATTGTCTGTATTCAAGTATCATAGGACACTGGTATGTGAAATGAGCTAATGAATCGCAGAGAGAGAAAGGGCATCTCATACGTTCATTGACTGAAGTGGTGACATAGCGGATGTCATTGATATTTGTTGATGAGGATGTAGCAAGACTGGGGTTGCTCTGGAAGTTCTGGCGTACAGCGGCTAATGTCTTCCGAAAGCATGGCAGTGCTGGGAAATGGTGGGTATAATGGTCATATTCAGAACATATAGCACAAGTGTATTTGGTCCTCAACCCTTTACTACTGGAAGGGAGGGTGGTAGTGGCAGGGTGAGTTGTAGTGGCGGGTGTTGGGGGAGTTTGATTGAGTGGGATCAAATTCCGTAATTCTGGTAGCGATGGACAGTTGTTGGTTTGGTGGCCCTCTTTCTCACATAGTGCACAAGGTGGTGGGATGTGTGGAGGAAATGGAGCTGCGAGATCCTTCTTCTTTATCCTGCCCCCAGCTATGGCAGGAGGGTTAGTGAGTGGGGGTGTGGTTGGAGTAAGAATGGGAGTCATCATGGGGATTCCTTCTTTTTTGGGGGGAAGGGATGGTCGAGGGACCATCTCTGGTGGGTGTAAATACCAAACGGGGATTGCTAACACCATATTAGGTAGTGTGAGCATTGCGGCTACCTGAAAAGCTTCGATACCTGGTGGAGGGTAAAAGAAGGGAATTTGAGTGATGGCTTGGGGAACTATCTCCCAAACTGGGATATGTCCTTGGGGAGAGGTGGGATCGTGGACTGGTGGGATCGACGAGTGTGCAGGAGGTTCTTGAGGAGGGGGTTCTGTGACGAGTGGGATGTCAAGGATGATAGAAGCCACTGTAGGAGGAAGGGTATCCACCATGTGGGTTTCGTTAGATGATATGATGCACACTTGATTGGAAGGATGCAGGAGTGGTGGAGCTCCATGGTAGGTTCCTAACAAGGATGGATCTTTAAAAATCCCAAGACCCATCTCGACGAGTGGATATGCATCGTGGCTTGTGTGGATGAGAGGAAGAATGTTATCGATGTTGGCAAATGGGTTAGGCTCATAATGTGAGACTTGGTCAATAGTAACGATCTTCCCATTGTGAGGGAACATCATTGTCCGAAAGACGGAAGAAGCCACTGCCTTCATAGCGTACATGTAGCTATGACCGAACAAGATATTATAATCGAGAGGGGTGTCGATAACTTTGATATCAATGAGAATAGTCTTGCCCCGAGTTCGACGAGGATATTTTGGAAGAGCCCTTCAGGAGAGGATGGTTGTCTGTCATAAGCTCGTAAGGTGATGGCAGAGGGAATGAGTTTCGGGGAACCAAGCTTCTGCCATACTGTTTTGAACATAATGCATGTAGATGCACCTTCATCGATGATACACCGATGAACTGTGATGTTCTGTATTTTCACTAGTATTCGAAAAGAAATCAAGGCGGGAAGACGAGGTTCTCCGCTGTCAAGATCAAAGGTGATGAGTTGGGTATCTGCAGGGTCGACTGCCCCCAAGGTGAAAAGTAATGATTTCCGCTAAGTAGGACAAGTTTGGAGGACCTCCAATAATGACATGGAAGCCGGGGATTGCGCTAAGTCGTCTACCAAACTATAGTTATGAGATGCCTAAGCCTGTGGGTTGTGGACATTCCTACGCAAGGGGATGCGAGGGATACGAAGCGGTGATTCGGTGGAAGGGAGAGGGATCACCAACGGGGGTCCCATCGGTGTAGGGTTTGTCTCTGGAGGGATGGGAGGAGACTCAGCGGGTGCATGATACTGACGACTACGTGTTTGTAGAAGGATTTCTTCCTCACTTGTGAGGAGAATTGTGTGATCTGCTGGATTGTTGGGGTTGAGGTATTGTCTTGTCGAAGGTGGGGGATGTTGTGTGTCCTGTTGGGTGTTTATCACACCTTGATGTGGAATGGTATTTTGTAGCATAGCGGGAGGGGGTTGTTGAACGTATTGTTGTGGTGTCTGTTGAAGGGCAGGCGGTGCCGTAGAATGGGGAAGACTACCAGAGTCTTTCAACTGTTTGAAATCCGTGATCTGGGGGAAATGATGAGTGTAATGGCCAAACTCACCACAAAGAGCACAAGGGAAGATGGTTTTAACATTGTTGTTATTTTTCCCTTGGTGTCTATTATTGCCCCCTTGGGGGTTTTGGTTCCCTTGGTTCTGGTTGCCCCCAGTGGGTTGGTGCTGTGGGGGTTGATTCCCACCTTGACTAGGGTTGTTGTTATTCCAGTTCCGTCCTTTCTTCTTGGTATTGTTTGATGGATGAGTTGGATTGGCTGTATTCAACTGTTCAAAACTTTGGTATTGTTGAACAGCAGAGGGTTGAACAAAATTTACCCCCGCATGAGGATGTGGGGGAGCCATGGGTTGTGGAGGACCAGGAAATGGGAAGTATGGATTCTATGGTGGCACCGATCCATAAGGTACATAGGAAGGCGTAGTGCTTTCACTAGTACTATAAGATGAGGTAGAGGGGGTACCAGAGTTTGTTTGAATAGGTGGATGTATGGGGGGTGTCGACGGTGGTCCATTGATGGGTGGAGGTATAGCAACAGGGTATGGCTATTGATAAGGGGGTGGGGGGTAATAAGAAGTGCCCCCATATGCCGGCGGGTATTGAGGTGTTCCATACATCAGTGGTGGTTGGGGTTGTGGACTGTGGTGAGTGGCGGCACCAATTAGTCCGTCTGCTGAGTGAGACATCCCAGGTTTGTCTTGGCCAAATGGCACAGGTTTTGGAAGATCAGGAAGTACAATGTATAAGTATCCTGACTGTGCATAAATGAGGTCATACTATTGGGCCTTACTGATGGCTTCCTCTTTGGATTGAGGGAAGGTGGAAGCTACATCCTTACCGAGGAGAGAGACAAGTGATGTAAGAAACCAGTTGAGACACTGTTGCTTGGTGGTTTCTACTTTGCACAAACTACGTCGCCTACGCCACTCATGAATGTGGTCAGCGATGTGTGTGGCTGAGGTTTGTTTGAAATTAGAAAGTAGTTCTAGACCATTGTCGTGGCAGATGGGTAATTGGAAGAAGGTCAAGAATGCTTTGGCCAATGACTCAAAAGTTGCGTGGGACCCTGATCTTTCTTCGACATACCATTTCGCTAATGGGCCAGTGAGTGTGCATTGAAATAATCACAGTCTGATAGAATCTCCATAATGCTATTAGATGAGCACCATAGGTGAAAGTTCATGACATGGTTGGCAGGGTCATCGCCTTCCTTTCCTTCGAACTTTGGTATGTCTAAAGGTAGTTTGGTGGGCATTACAGGCTATGTGGGATCATGAAATATAGGATCATTGGTGAGTTTGCTGAGATCTGGTATGTTGAGAGAGGCCAAATATGGCATTTGCAGTGGGGGGGGGG
>JASDQU010818893.1:22960-35418 GCA_032191745.1 Picea mariana | reverse complement strand
AATTAAGCATGGGTTCTCTTACTCCACAAAGCGTCTTTCCGTGAGGGCTTTCACCATAAGGGGACCACTTTGGAGTTCATCCATATTTACTTCTTATCAACCATGACAAAACAATAATGAGTCATATTTACATCAAACACTATTGGGTCCATTACCCAAAACTTTGTGCTACGTGTCTTTCTTCAAGGGTTGACATCAATGACAACCAACCTTAATCAACAATTGCAAACCATTTATCACTCCCATGCAAACCAGTTGCAAGTTGAACAAAGATGATGATTCAAAGTCTACAGATTAGAGGCAATATAGGTCAATGATTGACAACCTACTATGTGTGACAACATCCAGACCAGATGTAATGTAGGCAGTTGGATAGGTGGCATGATTTCAAGCAGCACCAAAGGAGTCACATTGTTCGAACTGAACTCTGTAAGTTTGAAGGTTTGCAATATTCCATTCTGAACCTCTTTATCATTTCTCTAATATAATTGGTTTGAGAAATAAAGATTCCTTGGTTTCTTTGACGTATATGAAGTCCCAAAAAGGAGGATTCTCCAAGTAATGAAATTTCAAATTCATTCTACATATCTTTTGCAAATATCTAGCTTAACCTGTCATCATCACTACCAAAAATAATATCATCAACATAAACTTCAATTAATAAAATATTACCTTCACTTACCTTGATGTAGAGATTGTTGTCTACACTTCCTTTTCTGAACACTGCCTGTTGTAGATACTTATCCAGTCTAGAGTACCATGCTCTAGGAGCCTGTTTTAGACCATACAAGGCCTTCTTTAATTTACACACACAATTTGTGTTCTATGACAACTGAAATCCTTTTGATTGTTCAATGTCAACTTCTTCTTCAAGTTCCCCATTAATAGAAGCTTATGCATCAAACAAGACATCTCATCATCAGATGAAGATGAAATCAGTGACAGTGAGACAGGAAGAGTTCTATTCATGGGAGTAATAGATTTTGACAAAGAAGACTTCGAAGAGGAATATGAAGAAGACAAAGAAGGATATGAATAATTCGAAGACAAAATTGAAGAGGTAGAAGTTGACTATCGACAAGAATTAATGTGTGACATAGAAGTTATTAGAAGAGAAAAGAAGAAAAACAAGAAACTACAAGAAAAACTAGACAAGAAAAAGGACACTCGATAACTAGAACAAATGATCACAAGATTGAAGTTTCAAATAGAAGAAGATAAAAGAACTGAAGAAGCACTCAAAGAACAACTAGAAGAAAAGGACAAGATCATTGGAAACTTGGAAGCATAGATTGTCACACTAAGAAAGGATATTCAAAAGAAAAATATGCAGAATAGATCAAAAGTTCTGGATGAAATTATCAGCAGTCACAAATCTCATCTTGACAAGTCTGGACTTGGATACAATCAGACAGAAAAGGGATCAATCTCAAAAACAAAAGAGCAAGAAACAAATCCAAAAATCTATGCAGAAACAATCAAAGGGGATAGGAATATGTAGAAGGAAGATTACAGGGACACTCCTCTACCGAGAAGATTCAAATTTCATAATCAACAACAGACAGATAGGCCTCAAGAAGAAGAAGGATTCATAAGAGCACCTTCTTTCAAAAGATCTTCAAATCCCAGGTATCAAACTATATTTTTTGGTTTATATTATGCATGTAATAATTTTGGACATAAAGATGTGAATTGCAGAGCTAACAACAAGAACAATAACAACTTTGAGAGTCATACACAAAGGGGTTACTCAAGAAGACCTAGTGAAACACAAAGAAGAAGTTACAACAGTTTTGAATCTTTGAGCACTGAAGTGGAATGTTACAAATGTAACAATTTTGGGCACGTGGCCAAAAATTGCAGAATGCCAGTCCCTCCTAAAGAATCTCAACATAATAACAATAACCACAGACAAGAACCTCAGAAAACAACATGGATAAGAAAGCAAGATCAATATAGAAATAAATAATGCATAGTCTCTCTACAAGCTAAGAAGAAGAAACACAGTTGGTATGTTGATAGTGGGTGTTCAAAACACATGACAAGTGATAGAGACAAATTTCTTACATTGCAAAAGGAAAGAAATGGATTAGTCTCCTTCGAAAATGATAATTCAGCCAAAATCATTGGAGAAGGCACAGTCCGAATTGGGAACAAGAATAAAAAGGAACAAAATGTTCTACTGGTAGAAGATATGAAACATAATCTTCTAACTGTCAGTCAAATGTGTGACCAAGGTCATAAAGTTAATTTCGATTCAAAAAAGTGTGAGATAAGAAGAGAAGGTTCAGGGAAATTGGTCGGTACAGCTGCAAGAACTTCAAACAACATATATGTGTTAAATGAAATTAGAAATGAAAAGTGTTGTCTAGGAAAGGAAGATGAAAGTTGGCTATGGCACAGAAGAATCGATTACATGCATTCTAATAACCTTGTCAAATTCAACAAAAGAGAATCAGTCAGAGAAATTCCCCAGATCACGAAACCAACCAACACTTTATGAAATCATTGTCAACAAGGAAAGAAAACAAAGACCAGGTTCAAATCAAAGGAATATTCAACAACAAGACCATTGGAAATTGTGCATATTGATCTAGTTGGACCAACTACAACAAAGGGCTTAAAAGGTGAGAGGTACTTTATGTTATTAGTTGATGATTATACAAGAATAACTACAATTTTCTTTCTCAAGAACAAGTCAGAAGCTTTTGAAAACTTCAAGATCTACAAGGAAATGGTTGGAAATGAGATGGATTCAAGAATCAAATGCTTGAGATCTGATAATGGAGGAGAGTTCACTTCAAAGGAATTTATGGACTACTGCTGCAGTCATGGAATAAAAAAGAAATTCTTTATTGCCAGGACACCTCAACAGAATGGAGTTGTTGAAACAAAGAACATGACAATATAGGAAATGGCTCGAACAATGCTAATGGATTCCAAATTGACAGATATATTTTGGACACAGGAAGTGCATACAATAGTTCACATTCAAAACAGAGTAATTCTCATAAACAACACTGATAAAATCCCCTACAAGCTATGGAAAGGAAGACTAACAAATGTGAATGACTTCAGAGTTTTTGGGAGCAAATGCAACATGAAAAGAGAAGATGGCAGAATGGGAAAGTTTGACTCTCGTGTGAACAAAGGAGTACTTGTTGGTTACTCAAGTACAAGGAAATAATACAAGTGTTACAACCTAAGATTGAACAAAGTTGTGGAAATCATCAACATAACAATTGATGAAATAGGTAGACCAGAATCAAAGGAAGAAGAAAACAAATCAATGGAACAACTTTTCGAAGAAGAAGAAGCAGAAGATGAAGTAGAAGAGGAATATGAAGAGAATCTGACAGAAACAGAAGAGAAAGTTCAGCAAGTATCTCCAAAGACACCTAGAAAACAAGTACAGAAGAATCATCTTTCAAATTAGATTATTGGAAACAAAGATGGAGGATTTGAGACTAGAACAAACACACCTAGGATTTTTATCTACAATTGAACCAAATTGTTTTGAAAAATCCAACAAGGATGAATTTTTGAATAAGGCCATGAATGAAGAATTGGATCAAATAGAGAAAAATGACACTTGGGAACTAGCTCCAAGACCAAAGAATAAGAATGTGATCGGCACAAAATGGGTTTTCAGGAATAAATTAAATGAAGATGGAAAAGATACAAGGAACAAAGCTAGATTTGTATGTAAAGGATATGCACAGATTGAAGGAATCAACTTTGAAGAGACATTTGCCCCAATTTCCAGAATGGAAGCAATCCTGTTGCTTTTAGGCTATGCATGCTCAAAAAATGTTAAAGTATATCATATGGACATAAAATAATCTTTTTTGAATGGGGAACTTGAAGAAGAAGTCTACATTGAACAACCAGAAGGATTTCAGTTGTCAGAGAACGCAAATTATGTGTGTAAATTAAAGAAGGCCTTTTATGGTCTAAAATAGGCTCCTAGAGCATGGTACTCTAGACTGAATAAGTATCTGCAATAGGAAAGGTTCAGAAAAGGAAGTGTAGACAACAACCTCTACATCAAGGTAAGTGAATGTAATATTTTATTAATTGAAGTTTATGTTGATGATATTATTTTTGGTAGTGATGATGACAGGTTAAGCCAGAAATTTGCAAAAGATATGCAAAATGAATTTGAAATGTTGTTACTTGGAGAACTATCCTTATTTTTGGGACTTCATATATGTCAAAGCAACCAAGGAATCTTTATTTCTCAAACCAAGTATATCAGAGAAATGTTAAAGAGGTTCAGAATGGAAGATTGCAAACCAATTATCACTCCCATGCAAACCAGTTGCAAGTTGAGAAAAGATGATGATTCAAAGTCTACACATTAGAGGCAATACAAGTCAATGATTGGCAACCTACTATATGTGACAGCATCCAGACTAGATGTAATGCAGGCATTTTGGACAGGTGGCACGATTTCAAGTAGCACCAAAGAAGTCACATGTGTTAGCAGTGAAGAGGATTTTTAGATATCTCAAAGGAACATAAGAGTTTTGATTATGGTATCCAAAAGGAAAGGATCTATCACTTATTGCCTGCACAGATGCATATTGGCCAAGTTGTATTGATGATCGATGAAGCACCAGTGGATCAACATTCTACTTGGGTGAGTGTTTAGTATCATGGCTAAGAAAGAAACAATCATCAGTATCTTTATCTACAGCCAAGGCTGAGCATATTGCAACAACATCATGTTGTACACAGGTTCTTTGGATGAAACAAACTCTGACAGATATACAGGTTGAGTATGATGAGCCCATTCCAATCTATTGTTATAATACAAGAGCCATCAGTATCTCGAAGAACCCGCTAATGCACTCTAGGACGAAGCACATTCCAATAAAGTATCACTTTCTACAAGATCAGGTTGCAGAAAAGAACATCACAGTTGAGTATGTGTGATCCAGATGGATATTGATGGCCACCCACCTTTTCCAACTGGCTCAAGAAAGTTTTCTGACAATTTTGGCAATTTATTATTTTTAGCAGTTTTAACTTCCGGGGCCATTTTAAGGGATTAAATGAAGGTTTTTCGGGATCAAGATCCTTAATGATAGACAAAGGAATTCTTGAGCCCCCAAAATGAATCCCCTCAATGATACCTTTCCAACGAGCTATCACATGCCTAAAACAGAGATCGTATGCAAAAGTTACGACCCCGGGAAGTTGATGTACTAACTTACCCAAACGGGGCCCACATGACTTTTGGCGCTTCATCTCCTAGGGTTAGGTTTTTGGATGTCTAGGGTTTTTGGAATTCTTGTTTATTATAAAAAGGCCTTTAGAGCCTCATTGTAATGTTCTTCTAGTGAATGAGTGTAGCCATCACATCTCTTCTCAGAGATAAGCCGCCACTATTCTAGCAAGCTTGTTTCCGCTGCATTTTACAGTTTCATCTTATTTCATTATTGAATAGAAAACTAGTTTTACTGTATCCCTATTATTTTGTGCTAAGAATCTTTTAATAATCTGTATTCATTTCATTCTACTCATAAAATCTGGATCAATGTGGGCACAAAATAACAAGTGGAAGACATCTTCACAAAACCACTTCCACGGGAATCCTTTGAATATCTTCGCCAGAGACATGGAGTTATTTCTACTCCAAAATGAATGCTTTTTGAATTATTATATTATATGTCTTATATTTACACGAGGAAGCACCATTAGAGAACAATTTAGTTAGGGGGAGCAACCCCGGATGGAAAGATACATTTTCCATTGATGAAAAAGGGGGAGAGATTTATCAGATGCAGAGGACAAAGGCATGGTTCTAGGAGGAAGATGAGTGATATGATTTCAGTAATGCATCAAAGTGTTTCCGTCAATGCCAAAGGGGGATATTGTTGATTAAGGTCAGTTGCCATTGATGTCAACCCTTGAAGAAATGCCTGTAGCATGAAGGTTGTGTAATGGAACCAAGATTGTTTTATGTACATATGACTCGTTATTGTCTTGACATGGTTGATAATAAGTAGAAATGTATGAACTCCAAAGTGGTCCCCTTATTGTGAAAGCCCTCACGGGAAGACGCTTTGTGGATTGAGTTATCCTAGAAGTATGGTTAGATAACCCATGCTTATTTATGGAATAATGAGAAGAATGCTAGTGAATTTGTCAGTGAAACTATCCTATATTGATACTTCTTGTCATTCCATTTTTGGTGGTATGTGGAACGTCACATAACTCCTCACGGTTAGAGAGTTATGACCATGAGAAGTTGGAGAATGCAAGTTTGGGTAATGGACCCATGTTTGTTTTATGTATAACGGTATGATTTTTGATACATTTTCAGGTAATACTATTCTATATGGATAGTACATGTCATTCCAATTCTGGTGGTATGTGGAACGTCACATAACTCCTCACGGTTTGAGAGTTATGGCCTTATGAAGTTGGAGGACCCTCATATGTCATCTAGAAGCCCCAAAAGGTCAATGTAGTCAAAGTGGTTTAAGACATTTTAAAAGGTAAATAATAAATTAAAGTGATGAGTGTACTATAATTCAAAGTGAATACAAAATAAATTAATTCAATAATAAGGAAAGTGGGCAAAGTGACCTAGAAGATGTTTTTAAGGAAGCTACTTGGAGAGTCTAAATAAGAGAAAAGGCTCTCTCATTTAAGACACACTTGAGAATATTGAATACCTATAGGTTTCTGAGGTAACCAAAAGATATATAAACTGAATTTTGGAGGAAAGTGAAGAAAAGAAGGCCGGAATTCAAGGAAGGATAAATTCTTTTGATGATGCTTTCTAAGGTATGTTTTTTTCAGGTCATCTCACCATTTTTGCAATAAATTTTTTTATAGAATGATTCATACTGTGAAATTGCTATGAAATTGAGGAAACATATCCAAGTATCTGTGCTAAAATATTAATCTTTTGGGTCATTGTATTTTTGGAGTTAAACTACGTGGAAAATAGGGTTTGTGGCTAGTCCTGAAACTAGTCAAAAACATGTGTTTCAGGTAAAAATGTCATAACTTCTTCATAGCAGATCCAAATTTAGAAAGACCAAATGTTTTGGTTATATTGCATTCTTTTTTATTATGTTTAATATTTTCATATCAATTCAACAAATATTCCCTGCGGGGCACACTCTACAAGGTCTCTCTCTAGAATAAGCCAGAATTCAGCAAGGTGTGCCATTTTTGCCATAACTCCTTTTCTGAGATTTCCAAGTAGTGAAACCTAGAGGAATTGCATAAAACACACTGAAGAACATTGTGTATCGGTTTCATATATTTATTCATTATAAATACAAAGTTATTATTATTTCAAGTTAGGGTTTTTGACTAATCCAAAACTAGTCTTGTGAGACTAAAGAAATGTTTGATGAAAATGCTAGTCTCTTGTTGTTAAAGTCAAGGAAGGTTTGTAGGTATGTAATCATATACACCAGGTCTATTACAGAGTTATAAATCATATTTGGATGATGAATTTGATGAGGGATTTTGGTTTAGGTACAAGTTGGGTACATGGTTGAGACAAGTAGTTGATGAGTTGGCACATACATAAGGTGTATAGTTGATGATGTTGGTACATATTGATGAGTCGTAGTTGATGAGTACTTGAAACATGATTGGTACATACTTGGTACATGGTTTGTTGCACTTGTTTATGGTATATTTTTATTACAGATTGTTTGGTACATGTTGGTGCATGGTTGATGCACTTGTTTATGGTACAGGTTGAGGTACAGGTTGATGCATGGTTGATGCATGGTTTAGGTTTATTGGTACATGTTTACAATGGTGTATCTCATAGTGATAGTGTGACAATGGTTCCATAATTCTACTTCTACTTCATGGTGGTTGGATGGGGCAAGGACATGTGGTTGTAGCCACCTTTCGATTGTAGCCGAAGAACATAGGGGGTTGTAGCCAGAGAATTGGGGAGTTGGAGCTTCCCTCAGGTTCTAGCCTGAGAAACTAGGGGGTTGGAGCCTCCTTTTAGCTGCAGCTAGAAAAGAAAGGAAGTTGGTGCTTCCAATGAATGTAATTCTTCAAGACATATAAGATAAATCATTCTATGGTTTTCTCCCGATTTGGGTTTCCACGTAAAACACTGGTGTACTGTGTATGTGTGTGATTGTTCATTTTCCTTTATATGTTTGTTTTCCTTTTGAGTAACCTTCATCATTTCTCTTTTTCTTATGAGGACATTTGTTATCAAAATGACCAATACCATCACAATTAAAACAAATTAAAGGAATCTTACCTCTATACCTACCATTGGTTCCCTTGTTCAGTCTTTTGACGAAGTTGGCCACTTCTTCATCATCTTCCGAGACATCACCACTGCTACTATATTCTTCTTGTTCCTTTTTCTTTTTCTTTGATCTTTTGGATGCTTTGAAGGTTGCTTGTTTTACATCTGAATTTTCCTGTTCACTTCTCAATTCATATGCTGTGAAGATTCCATGTAGTTCATCCATGCTTATTGAGTTTAGATCCGATCTTTCTTCTAGTGATGATATCTTAGGTTTGAATCTCATAGGAAGAGATATCAGTACTTTTTGAAAAATTACAAATTATTCAATTTATTTTCCCAATCCTATGATTTCATTCACTGTTTCGTCAACTCTTAAGAAGTAGGCTGAAATATTCTCATCTTCCTTCATTTTTAGTTGTTCGAACCGACCTCTGTAAGTTTTAAGTTTTGTTGCTTTGACTTTGAAGATTGGTTAAGGTTGGTTGTCATTGGTGTCAACCCTTGAAGAAAGCCCCAGAGCACAAAGGTTGGGTAATGGACCAAAGCTTGTTTGATGTAAATATGACTCGTTATTGTATTTTCATGGTTGATAATAAGTAGAAATGGATGAACTCCAAAGTGGTCCCCTTATGATGAAATCCCTCACGGGAAGACTCTTTGCAGATTGAGTTATCCTAGAAGTATGGTTAGAGAACCCATGCTTATTTGTGGAATAATGAGATCAAATCCAGTGAATTTTTCAGTTAAACTATCCTATATGGATACTGCTTGTCATTCCATTTCTGGTGGTATGTGGAACATCACATAAATCCTCACGGTTAGAGAGTTATGACCATGAGAAGTTGGAGAACCCAGGTTTAGGTAATGGACCCAAGTTTGTTTAATGGATAACGGTATGAGTTTTGATATTTTTTTAGATAATACTATTCTATATGGATAGTACATTTCATTCCATTTCTAGTGGTATGTGGAACGTCACATAACTCCTCACGGTTTGAGATTTATGGCCTTACGAAGTTGGAGGACCCTCATATGTCATGTAGAGGCCCTAAAAGGTCAAAGTAGTCAAAGTGGTTTAAGAGATTTTAAAAGGTAAATAATAAAGTGAAGTGACGAGTGTACTATAATTCAAATCGAATACAAAATAAATTAATTCAATAATAAATTTAATGGAGAAATTAGAAGTGGGTTAACCCTAAAATAAAGAAAGTGGGCAAAGTGACCTAGAAGATGTTTTTAAGGAAGCTACTTGGAGAGTATAAATAAGAGGCAAGATTCTCTCATTTAAGACACACTTGAGAATATTGAATACCTATAGGTATTTTATGTAACAAAAGGATATCTAAGCCGAATTTTTTAAGAAAGTGAAGAAAAGAACGCCGAAATTCAAGGAAGGATAAATTATTTTGATGACATTTTCTAAGGTATGTTTTTTTCCGGTCATCTCACCATTTTCGCAATAAATTTTTTTATAGAATGATTCAGACCGTGAAATTGCTATGAAATTGAGGAAACATATCCAAGTATCTATGGTAAAAAATTAAGCTTGTGGTTCTTTGTATTTTTGGAGTTAAACTCCGTGGAAAATAGGGTTTGTGGCTAGTCCTGAAACTAGTCAAAAACAGGTGTTTCGGGTAAAAATGTCATAACTTATTCATAACAGATCCAAATTCAGTAAGACAAATTTTTTTGGTTAGATTAAATTATTTAGTATTATTTTTAACAATTTCATATCAATTCAAAAAATATTACATGTGGGGCACGCTCTACAAGTTCGCTCTCTAGAATAAGCCATAATTTAGCAAGGTGTGCCATTTTTTCCATAACTCCTTTTATGAGAGGTTCCAAGTAGTGAAACCATGAGGAATTTCATAAAACACATTGAAGAACATTGTGTATCATTTTTGGATATTTATTCAGTAGAGGTACAAAGTTATGATTATTTCAAGTTAGGGTTGTTGACTAATCCAAAACTAGTTTCGTGAGACTAAAGAAACGTTTGATGAAAGTGCTAGTCTCTTATTGTTAAAGTTAAGGAAGGTTTGCAGGTATGTGATCATATACACCAGGTCTATTATAGAGTTATAAATCATATTTGGATGATGAATTTGATGAGGGATTTTGGTTTAGGTACAAGTTGGGTACATGGTTGAGACAAGTAGTTGATGAGTTGGCACATACATGAGGTGTATAGTTGATGATGTTGGTACATATTGATGAGTCATAGTTGATGAGTACTTGACACATGATTGGTACATACTTGGTACATGGTTGTTTGCACTTTTTTATGGTACAGGTTGATTACAGATTGTTTGGTACAGGTTGGTGCATGGTTGATGCACTTGTTTATGGCACAGGTTGATTACAGGTTGAGGTACAAGTTGATGCATTGTTGATGCATAGTTCAAGTTTACTGGTACATGTTTAAAATGGTATATCTCACAGTGATAGTGTGACAGTGGTTCCATGCTTCTACTTCTACTTCAGGGTGGTTGGACGGGGCAATGATAGGTGGTTGTAGCCACCTTCTGGTTGTAGCCGAAGAACATAGGGGGTTGTAGCCTCCTTCTGGTTGTAGCCAGAGAATTGGGGAGTTGGAGCTTCCCTCAGGTTGTATCCTGAGAAACTAAGGGGTTGGAGCCTCCTTCCAGGTGCAATTGGAAAACAAAGGAAGTTGGTGCTTCCAATGAATGTAATTCTTCAAGACATATAAGATAAAGCATTCTGTGGTTTTCTCCCAATTTGGGTTTCCACGTAAAACATTGGTGTACTGTGTATGTGTGTTATTGTTCATTTCTTATTGCTCATTATTGGATAATAATTCTACAATGATATAACACTTGGATTATTTGGAGAAAAAAAATTATAATTACGCTATTACTGATTCACCCCCCCTCTCAGTAATCCGACAAATATCGTTCTTATGGCAAGGAGTCTCCATGATGTTGAAAACCAAATAAGAATCGTCAATGAGGTTTCCTCCAATATGGGTATGATTGTTAATACTAATGATACTAAGGTCATGATTATTAAATCCAAGAAGAACCCTTATGATACATTCATACATGACAACAACAACTTGGAGGAAGTGAATTCATACAAATATATTGGAATTGATATTCACCACAAGCTCAATTGGAATTATAGCATTGATAAAAGCATTATTGGGGGATGGAAAGATTATTATGGGCTTGAAAACAATTGTAAATCAGCTGATCTTTGGAGTTGGGATAAGAAGAAACTCCTCTTTGAGACTCTTGTTACACTTGTTATTTTTTATGGATGTGAATTTTGGGCCTGTAGTATCTCTCGTGAATCCTGGAGAAATATAGAGCAAATACAAAAGAATTTTATAACATGTAATCTTAAAATTAAAGGAAATGCGCCCTATCCCATCCTCGTCTTAGAAACAAGCCTCTCCCCCATTGAGAGCATGGCTATGACTAGATACCTAATGTATAAACAAGTTAAACAACATGGAAGAAAAGAGGCTTCCTAAAATTGCTTCAAAATCGAGTCATAACCACCATCGACTCAAACGAGGATGGCATAAAGATGGCTGGTCTTGGCTAAACTATTGGGGAATTATTGAAGACATCATTTTGCAGAATAAAGATACTATTAAAAAAAATGTCAAATCAAAACTTAACGAGAAAATGTGGTCTGATAAACAATTAGAGGACAAAATAAAATTGAGGTATTATAAGGATGTAATCAACCCTAATCTAGAAGATCAAAATTATCTATCTTTTTTTCCAAGTGTAAAGAAAAAAATAAGCATTGCTAAGATAAGAACAAATTCTCATGAGCTCCATAGTGAAACTGGGTGTTGGTCAATTCCTAAAATGCCATGGGATGAAAGACTGTGTCACCTTTGTGACACTAAGAAGGTTGAAGATGAAAAGAACTTTCTCTTAGATTGTCCATCCTATACCCATATTAAATCTCATTTTCAAAATATTTGTCACACTACCAACCTTTCTAACCTCTTAACTCAAAAAAAAAATGGTGATCTCGGAAAGCTTCTCTTAATTTTTTTCGAGCACAGAAACAAAATTCTAAAGAATCGCAAGTAATCACTTAACCTCTTAAGGTCTAATAGACTAATTCGGTCTTAGTGGATGTTAATAATCATCATCATCATCATCAATCATGCATGACATGTTAACACTATATATATATATATATATATATTATATTTAAA
>JASDQU010818893.1:9260-22687 GCA_032191745.1 Picea mariana | reverse complement strand
TTAGTTTTTTTTTTTTATATTTAAAATTTCTATATATAAATATTTATATAAAATATATATTTTAATTATATATTATATAATTAAAAATATAGTTGGTATGGTTATAAATGAGCATTAAAATTTTGTTTATTTTAATGGTTCGAGAATATGGTTTAACCTTTATGTGGAATATATTCTTTCAAATATATGGATTTTAGTGAAAGTTATGTGTGTGTGTGTGAGAGAGAGAGACAGAGAGAGAGATTTTAATGAAAATTTTCTATGGGTGGAAGACTTTCTTTGTCAATTCTACCACCCATGACAAGTACAAACAATGAAAAGTATATAAAACTCATATATGGATGTATAATTTTCATAGTTTGTACCTATGCTTTTATATAAATTATTAAATATTTTTTTATCAATGTCCTTCTAGAACAAGTATAAATCAAGTATATATACTATTAATGTCTTTACAACAAGTATAATTCATCTACAAAGTTTTTTATGATTTTCTATTAATTTCTTTAGAACAAGTAAAAAACATCATCTCTAAAGTTCAAGATAATTTGCTATCAATGTCCTTAGAGAAAGTATGATTCTAATTTTTCTTCTATGTAATACATTACATCAATTGAAAGTTCCTACCTTTGTGATATATGAAACACTTCATTAGAATTTTTTTTTTTAAACTTGGACAAAAATTCAATTTCGTAATGTGTCCAACATAAACCAACATTTTCATGTGATTAACATAACCTGATGTTGCAATTTGACAAACAAAACCAAACATTGCAACATGACAAACATAGTAATGTTGCAATGTGTCGAACATAGTAACCTCACAATGTGTCAAACATTGTAACATCGAAATATGAAGGACATAGATTTTCATCACTATGTGATGAACATATCCTCATATTGCAACGTGAGGACATATCCCAACATAACAATGTGAAAAACGTTTCCAAACGTCACAATGTGACGCACATATAACACATTGTCGCAATGTGATGTACGCAACCCAATGTCACAATGTAACAAACATAGCCTAACATTGCTATGATACAAAAATTTCCCGACGCCGCAATGTGAAAAACATAACCCATTGTTGGAATGTGACAAACTTATTCCAATGCCATAATGTGACAAACAAAAAACCTACGTTGCATTGTGATGACCATAACCTCACGATGTCATGTGATGAACAAAACACGATGTCGCAATGTGATGAACAAAACCTGATCAACATTGCAATGCGATAGTACCATAGTAAACCATGGCTAAACCTAATCTACATGACCCACGGTCCACTGTAATAAGCTCCACATGATCTAGGAAGGTCATCCATAGGCATGGTCAACCATAGTCAAACTTGGTCTATCATAGTCAACCATAGTAAACCATGGCGAAGGTCATCCATGATCAACTATACTCAAATTTGGTTCAATGCAAGCTCATCCATGGTTAACCATAGTTGACCATGATAAACAATAGTCAACCATGGTCAAGGTTAACCATAATAAACCATGCTCTTGGTCATGGTTAACAGTAGTCAACAAAGGAAACACTTTGTTAGAATTAAAAAGATAAAAAAAAAACTTGGCCAAAACTTCCTTTTCATAATGTGTTGAATAAAAACCAAGTTTTTCATCTGATAAACATAACACAACATTGTAAATTGATGAATAGAACCAAATGTTGTAATGCGACGAACATAGTACCATTGCTATGTGATGAACATAGTAGCAATGTAAGGTTACAAACATTGTCTCACTGTCGCAATGTAACGAACATATCCTCACGTTGCAATGTTTCACACATATCCTAATGTCACAATGGGACAAACATTTCCAAATGTTGTAATGTGACAAATATAACCCATTTTTGTAATGTGATGTACACAACCCAATGTCTCAATGTGACGAACATATCCCAACATTGCAATGAGACAAACATTTCACAACGTCCCAATGTCATGAACATAACCCAGTATTGAAAAGTGAAAAACCTATTCCAATGCCATAATGTGACAAACAAAAACCCTACGTCTCAAGTGAGGACCATAAGTTGACGATGCCATGTGACGAAGAAAACATGATGTCGCAATTTGATGAACAAAACTTGATCAACATCACAATGTGATAGTGCCATAGTAAACCATTGTTAAACGTAATCAACATGGCCCACCATAATTAGCTCCATGTGGTCAACCAAGTTCATCCATGTGCATGGTCAACCATAGTCAAACTTGGTCAACCAAAGTCTAGCATGGTCATGGTCAAACATAGTCAACCATGGTGAAGGTCAACCATGATTAACCATAATAGTCTATTAATTAATGCATTAATACATAAATACATTAATGTGTTAAAATATTACTATATTAATTAATTAATACATTAATGTAATGTATAAATTAAAGTATGAATACATTAATAATAATAAAGTGCATCATTATTAAATTTATACTTTAGTATTAATAATAAATTTAATAAAGTATAAATTTAATGTATTAATATTTTATTTTATTATTACTTTATTAATGTATGAATCTCTTATTGTGTTAATAATTTAATGTAGTAATGTAATATTTTCATGTTTTGTAATTATGTAGTATTTTTTTTAGTTTTTAATGTATTAATTAATAATAATTTAATACTTTATTAATGTATTAATACATTAATAATGTGTAATTAATATATTACTTTATTAGTGTATTAATACTTTAGCAATGTATTAATGTGATAAATTAATGTATTAATACTTTAGCAGCCTATTAATTAATTGATTAATACATTAATACTTTAGTACTTTAATATATTATTGTATTAATAGTTTATTAACATATGAATAATGCATTAATGTATTAATATTTTAATGTAGAAACTAAACTTGTGCAAAAGGTAGAGCTTTAGGGTTTTTGCAGGTGTCCAGGTGGATGGTGGCAGACGAAGCCAGTTTTTCCACATAGTTCTAGGTGCCCCCTAGGGTTCCCTTAGTAGAATTTCTCAGAGGCAGGTATACTCAGTTCCCTGTCCAACCTTGACAGTGACAAGTGTGGTGTCTCTCACTAGATGGGTGTACAAATCTGACTTAGCGACTTGTTTCTAGAGTAGATGAAAAACCTCGACCTCACTTGGGCTGACGAGGATGAGTTGTGGGAAAATGACGACCTTTTTCTTGCTGACAAGACATAAAACTCTTGTATGACTATCAACGTCAAGTAAAGAATACACATCTACCTCTGCCCTCATCTTCTATGAGATCTACGGCCCCTTCATTACACACAATTACCAATGTCAACACTTTTATTCCTGCATTACTCTCCCTGCCTTTAGTTTGACAACTTCCTAAGTCTCTTTTCAGATCTCGACCACATGGCACCCGTCACATGGTCGACACGAGTCCTACTGATATCCCTCTCCATATTTCCCTCTCCGGTGTAGACTATTCCATTTCTTGTAATATGCCAAATCTAAAAAGTATGCAGAACAAAAATAAAATTCTAGAAATGGCAGATGAACAACAATATAGCCAGAATAACACCACAATAATGCTGATATGATAACAAAATAACACTAGAAAGATCACTTCGATTACTGAGAGAAATTTTCACTTGCCTCTTCGAGGGGGAAACCTCCATTTGAGTAGAGTTCTATTACAATAATATCCAAGCTAGGGTACTCATAACCTCGACTCCTATTTATACTAAATATGTCTATCAATAGAACCGTCTAGAGGAAGATCCTTCTAGAAGCGGAAGCTTCTATTAGGTTTTATTACATTCGACTTATTCTACTTTATTGCAAGGCCTTAATAATATTGACCTTTATTACATCGGAATACATTGTTCTACCTATGTGAAGGGTTAGATCCCTAACATGTCCTCCCTCTTAAAAATAGCCTTTTCCTCAAGGCTTGAGATGTGGAAATTGTTGTAGAATGGTAGCTGGTTCCCAAGTGGCATTTGTTGGAGTTGTATCATTCCACTAGACTAACACTTCCTTGATGGTTTGCTAACGCAGGCGATGCTCACACTGGTCCAAAAATGATTGTGGTTATAGCCAAATGGAGCCTTCTTAGTCAAAATTGGGAAGGTTGGTTTGAGTTTTGCACTTAGTTCCAATCACCTTCTTTAAGCATGAAACATGAAAAACAGGATGTAGCTTAGAATGATTGGGCAAATCTAACTGATAGGCCACCTCTCCCAAACTATTGAGAAATGTATAAGGACCATAAAATTTGGGCGCCATCTTCTAAAAATGGTCGGCCTTGAGGGAATTTTTCTTGTAAGGTTTCATTCAAAGAAATACCTGATCCCCTTCTACAAAATGACATTCAAAGTGACCTTGATCTACTTGTTGCTTCATGGAATTATGGGTAATGACTAAATTCTCTTTGAGGGTACGAAGAATGGCCTCTCGAACTGTAAGTGTTTGGTCAAACTCCTGGACCTTCGAGACACCTGGTAAATATGAGAGAAATGACAGTGGATTTTTTTCCATATACTGCCTCAAAAGGAGTCATGCGGGTAGCTGTATGGTATGAAGTGTTGTACCACCATTCAGCTAGGGGTAACCATTGAGCCCACCAATTTTTCTTTTCTGATGCAAAACACCTCAAATATGTTTCCAAACACTTGTTGACAACTTCAATTTGACCATCCATTTGGGGATGATAAGCTTTGCTAAGATGGAATTGGGTGCTTTGTAGCTTGAATAGTTCCTGCCAAAAATTGTTGGTGAAAGTTGGGTCGTGATCATAAACAATAGAATGCAACATTCCATGAAGCTTGAAGACTTGATCCATGAAAAGTTGAGCCATTATGGATGTTGTAAATGGGTGTTGAAAAGAACATAAATGAGCATACTTGGAAAGGCGATAAACTACCACCATGATGATTGATTTACTACATGATTTAGGTAAGCTTGTGATAAAATCCATATAGATATCGCTCCAAATAGTAGGTGAAATTAGAAGCAGTTGTAGTGTGCAGGGAGATTTGACTATTTTTCCCTTATTGCATTGACACACATCACATTTGGTCACAAAATTATGAATGTCTTGTTTCATACCATCCCAGAAAAAAGAGCTTTTGACCCTGTCATAGGTTTTGGTAAACCCGGAGTGCCCAACTGTGGGTGTAGGATGAAGCTCATAAAACACAGTGGATTTAAGTTTTGACTTTTTACTTAAATACAAACGACCTTTGTATCGAATCTCATCATGGGGCCAAGAGTACCCCGGGGAAACTGGAGAATTGGATTGCATTTATTGTATCAGATGTGAACTTTTGGAATCATTTAGTCATTCCTAGTGAACGGCTTGGAGCCAATCTGGTACAATGAAGGAGAGAGAAAAAAGGGAGCTTTCATCTTCATATTTTCAGGAAAGTGCATACACAACCACATTTTCTTTTCCTTTCTTGTAAATGATCTCATAATCATATCCAAAGAGCTGAGTCACCCATTTTTGTTTCTCTAGGGAGGAAATGCATTGTTCCAGAAAATACTTGAGGCTTTGATGATATGTCTTAATTTGGAAGCATTTCCCCAATAAATAGGGGCACCATAAATCAACGACATGTAGAATAACCAACATTTCCTTTTCATAGATTGATTTTCCCAAATTTTGTTCAGACAGTTGTTTGTTGGTAAAGGCCAAAGGTCGACCCTCTTGCATAAGGACAATGCCAATACCTTTTCATGAAGCATCACATTCCAGGACAAAGGTCTTTGTGAAATTAGGAAGGGCTAGGACTAGAGTGGTGCACATGGCCATCTTCAAGGTTTGAAAAGCCTGAGAAACTGTTGGAGTCCAAGTGAAAGAATTATTTTTAAGGAGTGCAGTGAGAGGTGCCACAATATTTCCATAATTCTTAACAAACTTGAGATAATAACCTGTTAAGCCCAGAAATCCTTACAAGATTTTAAGAATCTTTGGGTGAGGCCAGTCTTGCATAGCTTCAATCTTTTTAGGATCCACCCTGATGTTGTTCTTGCCAACAGGATGACCCGAGTACTCGACTTCTGAGGCGCCAAAAGAACATTTAGATTGTTTCAGGAAAAGTTGGTGCTGAGAGAGTAGATGGAGAACACGGTCCACATGAGCAAGATGGTCTATCCAGGTTTTTCTATAGATGAGGATATCATCAAAGAAAACTAAGACAAAATGATGAAGAAAAGGGTGAAAGACATGATTCATGAGGATTTGGAAGGTGGAGGGGGCATTACACAAGCCAAAGGGCATGACCAAAAACTCATAGTGGCCCTCATGAGTTATAAAGGAAGTATTAGGAATGTCTACCTCTTTCATATGGATCTGGTGGTAGTCAGAACGAAGATCAAGTTTAGTTAAGAACGGGGTGCCACTCAATTCATGCAAGAGTTCATCAATGGAAGGAATGGGAAATTTGTCTTTAATGGTGAGTTTGTTGAGGGAACAGAAGTTAGGACACATGTGCCAAGAACCTTCTTTCTTTAAAACCATGACCACAGGAGAAGAGTAGGGGCTCATACTAGGGCGGAAAATGCCTGCGTTAAGCAATTCTTGAACCATTTTCTCAATTTCATTTTTTTGGGAAAAGGGGTGACGATAGGGATGGATATTGGGAGGAAGGCTTCCTGGTATAAGGGGAATGGAATGATCGTGAACACCACGGGAAGTTGGGAGTCCCTGGGGAGTGGAAAATACCAATTGATGTTTAGAGAGGATGGATTGGAGGTCTTGCGGCACATAGGGTGTCTCATTTGCTTGTATGGCATGGAGTTGGGAAATAACACAAGAATGACCTTTTTTGAGCATCTTTTCCATGCGGTGGGAACTAATGATATCAGGTGAACTAGTAGTGATGCCTTGGAACTTATATTTCTAGCCCTCCTCGTCGAATCACATGGTTAATTCCTTGAAATCCATGAGAATGGAACCCAAAGTTCTTATCCAGTCTGCACCCAACATAATGTCACAACCACCCATGTCGATAGCAAACATATGAGATTTCAAGTGGTAGTCACCAATTTGGAGACACACATTTTCACAACACCCTCCACATTTCATGGAGCCCCCATTGGCAATCATGATTTGGAAATTGTTGACTATATTGATATAGCAATGAGTTTCTTGGGCAATGCAGCAATGAATAAAATTATGGGTGCTTCAACTATCAACAAGGATAATGACCTTCATATGCTTGATGTATCCAATTAGCTTGAGGGTTTGGGGAGTAGAGAAGCCAGTGAGAGCATTTGGGGAAATGACTGGTTCTACTTTGGGAGGGTCTGAGGGAGGGGTTATGTCTGTGGGTTTAGGTGACTCAGAGACAATGGGAGTTTCATCATCCTCTTCTGAAACATCCTCCAAGATGGCCATAAAAATATTTTGTTCCTTACACTTGTGGCCCATAAAATATTTGTCATCATAATTATAACAAAGGCCTTTGAGTTGGCGTTTAGCCATTTCGACCCTGGTCAATTTTTGGATCTTTATGGAGTGGAAGGAGGAGTGGGATTTACTGGTTGAGTGGGAGAAAGAAAGGGGGGTTTTTGGTTTTGAAAACAGAAAACCTGTTGTGCTTCCTTAGCTCATTTAGTAGCGTCCACCCAAATCTGAGGCCGATCCATGAGGACATGGGCCCAAATCTTATCCTTGAGGCCACTGATAAAACATTCTCAGAAAAAAGCATCAGACATGCCTTCTATATGAAAATCCAGTCGCTCAAAAGTAGCTATAAAGTCTTCCACTATGCTAGATTGTTTCAATTTTTTCAAATGACCTAAATGGTTGGTGTCAGTGTCAAAGAATTCATAAATCTCTACCACAAAGTGTGTCCAAGCAACATACCCTTGACGTGAAGTTTTTCTCCATTGCCACCATTGCCAATGTTCTTGATCTAGATGGAGAACACCATATCGTAGTTTGGAAAAGTCATCTATAATTTCGTACAAAGAGAAATAATGTTCCATTTGAGTTACCCAACCAGTGGGATCTGAGCCATCAAATTTGGTCACATTTACCCGTAGAATGCGTAGGTCACGCTGAAAGTGATGGTGATGAAAATTATGGGAATGAGAGGAAGTTTCAGCTTTGGTATGCAAAGGTGGGTCAGATAAAGGCATATCTACAGGGATATGCAGTTTGGTGCAGATCATCGAAACGAAAGATTCAAGCTGGGTAGTCATGTCTTGTTTGAGTTCCTTGATTGAGGCAACAATGGAGGACTGCATGTTTGTATTGATTGTGGAAATATTGGCACTAATGTTTTTCACTTCTTGTTCAATATTTGTGAAATTAGATTGCAAGGTATTGAAGTGAGCTTCCAAGTCTTGGCTATGGGTATGGGCCATGATGATGAGGGAACCGAAAAGGGGTGGGTGGGGTCAAACATTTTGCTGAAAAATGATAGGTATGAATGTGATAAGGGTGAAGTGATAAATAAAATGGAATAGGTCTCAAATAAAGGTGCAAGGCTTCGATATGAATAATACTACAGTGATGAAATGCCCAAATGCTTAACCATGAAGAAATGTGTAGTGATTTGGCAACTCGAACACAGTTGCATAGCAATAGATCTTGTTTTTTTATGTTTTGTTTTCGTCCCCAAGGGTTAGTTATTCAAGGGTTCTACAGACAAGGGTTTGCCCTATGCTATAGCTCTCTAATATACGTGTGGCGTCCAATAGTAGTACTCGACCCAATATCTGAGGGTACTAAATAAGGAGGCTAGACCATGCCCTTAGCCGTACTAACCAACTACCCAGGTACTAGAGAGTATCTTCCCGAGTGTTTTTCTCAGTGGAACTATAGCAGTTAGGCAGTCGATCGATTTATCTAAACAGGGCTTCAAGAAATCTAGGTCGATCTGTATACAGGTGTTGTCTGATGCACTACCACTCAAAGGGGTACCAACAGGGGTTACAAGGGTGGCCAACAGATGTGTGCATAAGAACCACTTGTATTTCCTACGTGTATGAATCCCTCAACTACGGGTTTATGCGCGTAATGAAAGATCTGTGTATCTTAAAGACACTGGAATACGTCTCTACCCTAAAAAAAAATATAATCCACAATTTTCTGCCGAGGAAAGTGCTTTGATACCACTTGTAATATGCCAGATATAAAAAGTATGCAGAACATAAATAAAATGATAGAAATGGTAGATGAACAACAATATAACCAGAATAACACCACAATAATAATGATATGATAACAGAATAACACCAAAAAGAGCACTTTGATTATTGAGAGCAATGTTCACTTGCCTTTTCGAGGGGGAAACCTCCAGTCGAGCAGAGCTCTATTACAATAATATCCAATCTATGGTTCTCATACCCTCAACTCCTATTTATACTAAATATGTATATCAATAGAACCATCTAGAGGAAGATCCTTCTAGAAGTAAAAGCTTCTATTAGTTCTTCTTACATTCGAGTTATTCTACTTTATTGCAAGTCCTTATTAATATTGACCTTAATTACATTGAAATACATTGTTCTACCTATGTGAGGGGTTATGTCCCTAAAATTTCTCCTCCCACTTTTGTACCACTTCCTTGCTCTGGTTCCTCGTTGCTAGCTCCCTCTCCCTAGGCCTCACACCTACACTATTCCGGTGCTAGACACAACCGCTCCACTGGTGCTACTGCACGTATCAATCACAAGAAAAAGTGTTGGAATACTCGTGCAGACAAGCCATGTTGCATTCTCGGCAGTGATGTTTCTATGGACAAAGTTTTAAGGCTCACGGAAAAATATCTCATGGGCAATTTTTTTAGTGCTAGGATGAGTATGCGCCAACTAACTGAGTGGATGATTTTCGTCTAGAATCCCATCCTCGGTTACTTTCCTAGGTTCAACCTCCTCATAAATCATTGGTTGGTGTTTAACTTTCTGTCTAAAAGTGATCTTTTTCTCATACTAGAATCACCTTGTATTTTCAGTAAGGGAGTTTTGATGTTGAAAAGGTGGCTCCTGGGATTAAATCCCCTTCAGGAAAATTTCAGAAAAAGGAATTTTTGGATGCTCTTACAAGACTTCCCTATTGATTTCTAGTCCATATAAAATTTTGAAGCAGTCTCAAACTATGTGGATAAGTTTATTTATTTTGTTGAATCGTTGCTTTGAAAAAATAACAAAAGATTAGTTTGGCTCCTGGTCGAACTTGACCTGGACAAAGGCCTTCCGAACACTATTGATATCACCATTGAGGATATCCATTTCCTGCAAGCGGTCGATTTTTGGAAAGAACCCTTCCATTTCCATGTCTATTTGCCAATGGGACATCTCAAGTCAAGATTCCTGACTACCATGGTTCGTTCACATAGCTCCGATCCCTCGGCGACAACTTTTGATCCTTCTTTAGATTCGAAAGCAAATCCTTTTTAGGTAAGATGCAACTTTTTTTCCCCTCCTTTTTTAATAATCTCTCCCCGACCGAATTTGATTACCTGTTTTGTAATGAGAAATGGGTTTTGGATTTTTTTGGATATTTCTAGGAAATTATCATGAAAAATCTAGAGAATTCGCCTATTTTTTGTGCTACACAGTCCTTGGGATCTGATTCTTCTAGTAGGGAAGTCTTGTTGACATCCTCCCCTCCTAAAGTTGTAGATTAGGAGATCAACTTCATATAGATAAGCCGATCAGTCATCTCTAGGGCTTCATACCCTATCAAATCAGGAAGATCCACAGACTCACCCAACCTCCAGGAAAGAACCAGAAAGAGAAGAAGACACAGTCATGGAAATGGATGAGAAGGACCTATCAAAAATCGACCTAGATAGGCTAGAAGAAGCACTCAACAAGAAGGCTCTTCATACCTTACCAGAAGAACAACTAAGGAAAGTTCACAAGGTATTTTCGGACTCATCAGCAAGGGCCACCTCCATGATGGGAATCATCATATACACAAACCTAGATCCAAGAAGACACCAAAAAGAAAACAAGCGACGTGGAAGAAAATCGTCTCACCAGCTTATAAAGGAGGCAAGAAACTATATGATCAACTTGGGACAGATTCACAAGATCTCAGAGATCTCCTTATCACACCCACCAAATTGTTAAATATGAAGATCCTCACCTAGAATATCAGAGGCCTAAATGGAAAATCCAAGCAAAGGATTCTCCGAAACTGCACCAAAATGGAAGACCCTGATATATTCCTGAGAAAAGAGACAAAATGTGCAGGGAAAACTGCAAAATATATCATCAAACGATGTTGGAGTAACTGTGAATCCTATCAAAAGGACTCAAAAGGGGCCTCAGGAGGTTTGGCCATCATATGGAATCCTTCTACAGTGATCCTTGATCACGGATTTTCCACTCCAAGTACCATCACTATGCACTACAGAGCCATAGGCATAGACAAGGAAGGAATCATCATAAATGCTTATGGACCGCAAAACAACCAAGACAAAGACTTCTTTCTTCAGATCTTGTCTTACCTAGGTTCTTTAGCAGAAGGAAAGAGATGGATAATAGGGGGAAACTTCAATATGATTCTTACGCTAGAGGAGAAACGAGGGGGGGAAAAGTTCCTGGAGCAAGACAATGAAAAATTCCAGGAACTCATAGAAAACCTCAGACTAGTAGATATTGAGAATGGCAATGGCACCTACACCTGGACCAACAAAACATCAGGTCATCAAAAAATATCATGCAGGCTTGATTGCTTCCTCATCTCGGAAAATCTCCTTCTAGAAGGCCCCCTAGTAGATTCCAACATCCTCCCGAAGGCAAGCTCGGACCACTGGTCAGTTCAGCTCTAGGTTGACACTATTGCTACCCCCAATCTTAAACCCTTCAGATTTGAGAAATTTTGGCTCTCTGATCCAGATTTCCAGGAGCTAGTCTGTCACTAGTAGAGCACTATGAAAACATAGAGAGGTACAAAAATGTATTGCTTCCAGTAAAAACTCAAATATTTCAAACAACAAGTGCGAAAATGGAACAAATAATTTTTTGGGAACATTTTCCAGGAAAGGAAAATGCTGGAACAAAAACTAGAGAACCTTCAGGGACAAATTATTCATGCAGGATATACAATCACTTAGTAGTAGGAGGAGAATGAACTCAAAAGTCAACTAGAAGAAAGACACAAGCAGGAAGAAATCCTGTGGAGACAGAAATCATTTGTTCAATGGCTCAATGAGGGAGAGAAGAACACCAAATTCTTCCATTGTTCCATTATTCATAGATGCCTCATCAATCACATCACAAAGATGGATGACTCGCAAGGAAACACCCTGTTAACTCATCAGGAAATAACGCACGAGATGAAACATTTATACAAGGATCTCCTCTCAGAACCCAATGTGGACCACACCTCAGCAATAGAGTGGGTGACCCAAAATATCCCAACTATAATCACCCAAGAATAGAATGATTCTCTCATGACACCAATAACGCAAGAAGAAGTGGATTAGGCTATTCAGGATTTACCCATAGGCAAGGCTCCAGGTCCAGATGGTTTCAAAACATACTTCTTCCACTCATGTTGGCCTATGTTAAGGGAGGAAGTGTGGCAACTGGTGGAGGAATCTCGCAGCTCAGGCAAAGTTCTTCCAGCACTGAATGCCACTTTCCTCACTCTAATTCCAAAAGAATAAAGGGTCACAAATATGAAGAACTTTAGACCCATAAATCTTTGCAATGTGATCTACAAAATCATTTCCAAGGTCATAGCTCTAAGACTCAAGACAATTCTCCCCTTCATCATCTCCAAGGAGCAATCAGGATATGTCGAAGGAAGAAAAATCATGGAAAACATCATACTTGTCCATGAAATCATTCACTCCCTCAAAATCACCCACACTCCAGGTATGCTTCTAAAAATTGACCTTTCAAAAGCTTTTAATAAATTACACTGGCAATACATGAAAGATCTCCTATCGGCTTTCGGTTTCAAAAAGGATTGGATATCTTGGATAATGAACCTCATTTCCTCAACCTTTTTCTCGATCCTCGTCAATGGAATCCCCTCTCAACCCTTCTCCCCCTCAAGAGGAATAAGGTAAGGCGACCCTCTTTCCCCTTCTCTTTTTGTCATAATGTCTGAAGGACTAGGACGCTATATCAAGTCCTCAATTAAAAATGGATCCCTCCAAGGCCTCCCTCTTCATGGTTTACAACCGGCAGCCTCCCATAGCCAATTTTTTTATGACAACCTACTAATGAACATCCCCACTGTGCAAGAAGCAATTAAACTAAGTTCCATCCTCTCTGATTTCAGTGAATCCTCCGACACCACCTTTAATTTGGCCAAATCATAACTCTTCTTTTTAATACCCCTGTAGCAATCCAACAACACCTTTCTCATCTTCTAAATACCCCTGTCTTCACTCTACCCTCTCGTTACCTGGGACTCCCTCTCTCTGACTCTACAACCAAAAACATTTCATGGGACTCCCTCCTACTCTCCATCACCAATCGACTCAGAAACTGGACTTTTCG
>JASDQU010818891.1:73151-84220 GCA_032191745.1 Picea mariana | reverse complement strand
CATACCAATACCATACCAATATTGATATTGGTATGGTATTGGTATTGTTATGGCATTGGTATGCACATCATTGCCAATGCATACCTTTGTCATGCAATGGTATGCAAAGGTATTGGTATTGGTATAAAATGGTATGCAATGGTATTGGTATTGGTATGTAATTAGTATGCATATCATTGCCAATACATACCATTACCATGCAATGGTATTTGTATTGGTATGCAATGTTATGGTATTGGTATCGGTATGCAATGGTATGGTATTGTATTGGTATTGGTATTGGTATGGTATTGGTATGGTATTAGTATTGGTATTCTTGGGATTTGCAAGAGAGAATTTAGCACAATGGCAATGTTATGTGGAACTTTATATCATATTCATATAAGGATTAGGGATGAGAAATATAGTTTGGTTTGGTCCAAGAATCCTATTCTAAGATAATAGATTTCAAAATACAATACTATGTTATGTAATGCAGAACAAGACAAAATCATTGTGGTGGAAGCCCCTTTGGAATATTAGAGCTCCTATGAAGACACGTGTTTATATGTGGCTAGTGTTGAGAGACAAGTTAATTCTTTGAGATCATTTGCAAAGAAGAAGTAACCAAGGGCCTGGCATGTGTTCACTTTGTAAGATAGATGATGAAGTTATCACCCATCAATTAGTGAAAAAAAACTATGTTAGAGAAGGTCCAAGGGAAAGAAGGCCCTATGAATGTTTTATGAGAATACAACTTATCAAAATAGTAGGAAAATATAAATAAATTAAACAAAAGTGGCAAAGCCCTGCTAGGAAAACTGTGTTTGTTATCAGGAGCCACAAAACAAGGGCTAGTATTTCCAAAATCCATAAATTTCAAGGAACATTCCACAAGTTCATAATATTCAAAGGAAATAAAGGACAAGGATGCCCAAATGGGGATCCATTGACAAAAAATAGGGAAAAAACAAAGCAAGGGATCCTTCGGTAATATTGATACCTCGTTCTCCATCCATATTACAAAGTTGGTCCACTTTTTATTTTGTAACATTTCTTTTTCAAAATGAGTTGGATGCCGACCATATTTGTCTTCCTATCAAAACATGGCACATGGACTAGTTAAACTAATAAATATGTAATCATTTACTTTTTCTAGGAAATTAAAAAAAAAAAAAACCATTTCACATAATAAATATACTTACAAAGGTGCAGATCAACACTTGTAAACCTTTTTGTCCACTATGATGTGTGGCTTGGATTTTTGCAAGCCTAGCTTTGGAGGCTTTGTCTTGAAACATAAAGCAAATTAATTGAACTATGCACAAATAAAATATAAAAATCGTTTAAGAAATTTGATATAATATTATGAGCAAAATGAAATACCTGGATACTCTCCTCACTAGACTTCCTTCGTGCATCTGACTTCTCATATGATTTGACAAGTTATTTCCATACTTTTAAACTGCATTCAATTGGCCTTTTTTTGAGCCTTAGCTCGGGCAAGAGTTTTTTTATCTTCTTTGTTTGATTGCACCTAAATCTCTTGCAATTTTGAGACATTTGTCTTTTCACTTTTTTTTACTAACCAACCTATGCCAAATTTAGACTCCATGTCATGAATTACAACTTTATGCAGGTGCATTGGTATCTTTTAGAAAGGAAAATGGAGATGGTCTTTGAATATTTGAAGGCATGATTCCTTCAACCTGTTAAAAAAAAACCTTCCTGACATCTGACATTCTAATTTCACTTGAAACCATGTCATATTCTATCCTTGTATCATAGTTCTCAATGAAAGTTCCAAAACATGGCGTGGTGGACAAAGTTTGGGTCCCAGGAGTGGCTTCGACATTGGAGGCATCCACTCTCTGTTCCATATTCTTAGAGGTCATAATATATGATTTCCTTATTGATTTTTTGCTCGATCCAAGAGTGGTTGGGGAATCAATTGATTCCCTTCACAAGGTTGATTTGTTTGCAATATCTCAGGGGTCTTAGTGGATCATTTTTCTATGTATTTTGCAAGTGTTTTCAAGTCTACACCGTCAAGTTTTTTTATGGCCTCTATCCCCAATATCGAAGCCAATGCATATTTCTCCTGGTCAGTCTCATGTCCCTAGATATATAAAATATTTTTTTTGTTAAAATTTTCAATAAAAAACAAATAACTAGAAATAAAAAAACAAATCAGACAATTAAAAATATATAAATTGATAAGTACTTACCTCATTATAGATAGAATTTGTTTCCTTCCCTCTACTTGACATTTTAAGCAAGCTAGGGAAAATCTCTTCTGTTAGGATTTGGCCAAGTGGAATTTGTGACGATTTTTGAAGGTGCTTATTTCTTCTCTCTTCTTCCTGGGATTTTTTTCCCTATTCTAACAAGGATAAGCAAATTTTAAACTTAGATAGACCATAAAATATGAGGAAATTTATATGTAAAGAGGTTAAATTGTGAAATTTGATAATTGTTTTACCTGAAAATCTCAGTTTGCCCTTAGGAAACCGCCAAATCATGATCTGGTCTTACCTTATCTCTGTTCGGCCTAGGAAACACCCAAATCATGTTGGAGTCCAAATCTAGTTTGAAAATTAGTTGGTATGCTCACACCGAATCTCCTTTGACCCTAGGAAACACCCAAATCATGTTGGAGTCTCCCTAAGAAACACCCAAAATGTGTTGGAGTCGAAATGCAACAAGAAATTCACTTGAACTATCACGCTCTATCTCCAATCTCCCTGAAAAACACTCAAATCGTGTTGGAGTCGAAATGTAGAAGGGAATTCAGTTGGCTAGGTCACAATCTTTCTCCATTCGCCATAACAAATTCCCAATTCGCTTTTTTGTATTTCTTCCCCTCCAAAATGTCAAATTCGTCCCCTTGCCCATGGATATATGTGTTTTTTAGGTTTTACATATCAGTGGGCATATTCATCCCCTTGCCTGTGGGTATTTTTGTTTTTTTAAATATCTACATATCAGTCAGTGCTAAATTGGGTGCCAACAATGCCTAGTTTAGAGTTGATTTATCCCCTTAATGTAATCAATTATGGGCGCCTTATTGGGAGCAAAAAACACCGGGGAATGCACCTAAATTTTGTCAAAACGTGTCCATTTTGGGCCAAAATGGAAATGGGATAAATGGAGTAAAAAATATCTCCATAATGTAACATCATAACAATGTAGTTCCTCTAATGAAAATGGGATAAATGATTGCATCCAAGATTTATTGGATGAGACCATAAGCACCCTCCGGAAACATCTTCAATTGAGACATTCAAGTAACTCGCACACATCACTCATCCAAAATGTCAAATACAAGTTTCCTACACTGAAGGTGCACATGGGAAAATGTATGGGAAGGATTTTCTTACACATTAAGTGTAGGTAAGTACCTAAACTAGGAGTTTTGCACAAACTGACCAAAATGTGTATCTAGCAATTCCAAGTCTAATTTCACAAGACAAAGTTTTAAAATCCTTGTCCATGTGTGTGATCGTACTCCAAATGGGAAAAATTTAGATTTAAGTGATGCCAAAAGTCATCATGTGATGTTGCATGATGTGACATTATGTGTCCCATCAATATTATGAAAAAATGGCTTCCCATACTCACACCCACTGACCTTGGAAAAACTTGGATATTATTTATTAATACAAAAAAATTCCAGTTGTGGCATTGTCCAAATTATTTCCAAGATGAATAAATTGAACAATACTATGCATTATTAAGGAATCTAACAATAATGAACGGATTGAACCTTGATCACTATTCTAGTCACATGGGTGATTTCCTTAAAAATTCAGTTGATTACAAGGCATAAAAGAGAACAAAGAACAACTTTACAGTTATGAAAAAGAATAGGAATACTAATCAAGAACTAAATAACATGGTCACATGCACTGCACATCTTGTATATAAATTTTTCTAGGACTTCATCCATTTGAGATACAAAAGTTGGTATTTTGTTTCCTTTCCAACAAACTCTAGAGTATCTTTCAACATCCAAGCAATAAGAGAGAGATATTGTCCTTACTAGTAGTAAAGATCCAATGAGTGTGTCAAAGAGAAATTAGTGGGATAGATGTTGAAGAGTGAAACACAACTGTGGTTGGTCAGTTTGAGACATTGATGAAGAATCATACTTCTTGATTGACCCCATTACCTACAAGAAGAAATCTTCTGGGATGCTAGTGTGAGTGGGAAAAGTATAACACATGTGGATCTATTGAAAGATGCAAGGCTATATTGGTCACCGAGGGTTATCCCAAAGAGGGGATGACTTCAAGTAAAATTTTCATTAATGGTGCAAGAAAACAAATTGAAGCATGAAATGTAATTAAGAAGCCAAGAACAAATGTGTATGTTATTGTCTTTCCATAGGACTTTGAAAATTTATCTAGTAACCAATTCTATATTGCACATCAATGGATTTACCCAAATTGTATCCAGTGTAATAAATATACTATTCCTCCATCATACTTAAGCCAATGACTAGTGTATTCAATGATGGGAATAAACACATTTGGATTACCTTAATAAAAAATATTGTTAAAATAGCTCATGTACAAGTTCAACACTTTGGTCCTGCCCAAGTTGGGCCAATAGTCAAATTTAAGTTAAACAACGATGATATAAGAAATTACTAAGATGTAGAAAATCAATATTGAATATATCAAACCATTAGAAGATCCCCCATCTATCACTTTCCCTTGAACATTAGATTAGATTAGTTCTACTTCGATATTGCATATACTTTGCGTGTTCTTCATAAGTTTACGATCCTGGGATTTACAAATTAAATAATTGGGCAAGTACTACAACTCAATTAATACAACATTGGTTCGACCCAATATAACAACTGTTGTTCCCTTGTCACGATTGTTGTTCCTTTTGCAAGTAGTGTTGTTCATTTTAATGGAACAATTGTTGTTCCCTTGTTATGATTGTTGTTCCTTTTGTAATTAGTGTTGTTCATTTGAATGGAACAATTGATGTTCCCTTGTTAGGATTGTTGTTCCTTTTGTAAGTAGTGTTGTTCATTTGAACGAAATAATTGTCATTCCTTTTGTTACGATTGTTGTCCCTTTGTAGGGGTTCATCTATGGAGGATGAGTATTGAAAATGGAAGGTAAGAACCTACATAGGCAACAACTAAAACGCTTGTGCTAGCGCCTACCTTTGGATGATGCATAGAGGTTATATTTTAGGACATCTTTAGAGCCCAACAAGTACTCGTAAAATCTTAGGATATACTCATTTTGGACAAGAGAGTAGGGAATATAAATTTGCATGTTGCAGACTATTGAGAAATTATTTTATGACCCTTCTCATGCTTTGGATGATTGCTCATTAGTGCTATGTTTTAGGATCTTGTCATATCCCTGACCTTTCTTCTTTGTGAAATATTTTAGGAATGGATATATTTTTTCTTCTATGACTGTCTCATCCTATAGTACTTGTAATATAGTAGTGAATGCATCATTGGCATCCTGCCCATCCTAGGACTATCTAGTAACAACATGAATAATATTTTCACTGAGAGGGATTTCTAGCCAAATCCACCTACTTGAGTCCATGACAATAGTAGCCACACACACTTTCTTATCATTGGAGAATTCCCTAATCATGGGACATGCAGGAGAATGGTGATCCTATATTTAAACAATGGCTTGAATAATGATAAGAGCATGGTCTGGTCCCTCCTAAGTTTTGAGTATTTTTCTAGGGAAAATTCAAGGAACAAGGCAAGGTCATGGATATCATAATCCATCAGTTGCACCTTCTCCACATATCATTTCAAATTATCATCCTTTCTAACATGCACCCATAGGTTGAGTACCTAATTTAGGTAAATTTATTATTGTACCTATAGAATGGGGGTCTTCCCCTTCCTCAACTTTTAGATTCATGGCCCATCATGCCCTTGACTTAATTGGTATTGTACATGGTGGCATTTTTCTCATGGTGGCTTTGTGTAATACCATCATCCACAAATAATCCATAATGAATCTCATTAGAATCCCATCCATCAATGTCATCAAGGTCTAATTCATCTGAGTGTAATAATGATGTGGGAGTTTCCTCAAAGGTTTGAGGAAGCAAGGTTTTCCCAAACTTGCAAAAATTTCTCTGAAAACTAGGGGTCAAAGAAGAGATGATACTCTTTAACCATAATACATTTAAAAAAAACAAGAGATTTGTTTTTTATTTGGTATGTTTTTAACAAAAACCTCCTCCAGAGTTCAAAAATAAGTCCCCATTTTGTCACAATATGCTCTGCAAAAATATGTCTAGAACAGGACTTTGCACGATCAGAAAATAAAGCTGTGAAGATGTGAATGTATCTCTCACCCTGTAACACCTGTGTAAAAAGTGAGATAGGTTATTATAATTTATCCTCTTATGAAAAAAAACCTCCTCCATTTTATCAATATTCATCTATGATGGGACACAATATTCTCTGCAAATAGGTGACTAAAAAGGCCATTTCTGGAAAATGTGCCTTCAAAGATTTTTGGAAAATGAAGTGGAATGATGGGTTATGGGTTTCCTAAATTATTGATAAAATTTAGGGGGTTAGGGGCTAATGTTAGTGAAAATTGGGTATTGGAACCATTTGAAATGAGTGAGGGAATGTGGGGAAAAAGGCTAAAACACAGTCCTAACCCAAAATTTGGCAAAAACGCAACGTTGGCTAGGGTTCATGGGGAAAATGATGGGAAAGAGAGAAGTGAGTGTGGGAAAAGTATGGGGTAGGTGTATGAAGTATTAATTAGGGTTTTGAAATAGGAAAACTAGGATTTTCTCACTGAAATGATTCAAACACTAAGATAACCCAAAAATGCAGCATAGAACCCTAGGGGAGGAATTTCATCATTTCGAGAAGGAAAATGGTCATGAGAAGGGTTATGCATATTTGAATTACTTGTTGAGAGTGATTGAAACCTGATGGATGAATAATTACGACTTTTTTGTATGTTTATTTGACCTTGGATGAGTGGAGGGAGTAGTAATGACCTAGACACTTAGGACATGACTCAATACTCATTTGACAATCAACAAGACATATCAAATTTTATTTGCAAAATATAACAATTTGACCTATATACTATATTCCTGAGTGTGGGAAAAGTATAATATACTCATGAACCCTTAAAAAATAAAAATAACCACTCCAATACATCACAAAACTGATTTTCCCACAACCAGTCTAGAAATACAGCGCCTAGGTGAAAACAGGGGCAAAAAGCAATTTTTTGCCATGTTTCTTCTTGCTGCAAACTTGATACTGACCTGGCCCACCAGTGATATATTTAAGATGTACACTTCATAATATATTCATTAATTCTGAGAAAAGTGAATTTGGAGCCTCTAGGAAAAAGTGTAGCATGGGCTCGTTGCGCTTCTGTAGATGACATTGTTGCCCAAACTTGCAAAACTTTCTTCTGAAAACTAGGGGTAAAAGAAGAGATTATATCTCTTTAACCATCATAAATTTTACAAAACTGAGAGAGGGTTTTGTTATTTGGTATGGTTTTAACAAAAACCTCCATTTTTCAAAAATACTTTCCCATTTTGGCATAATATTCTCTGCCAAAATATGTTTAAAACAGGACTTTATACGATCAAAACAATAAGTTGTCAAGATGTGAATGTATCTCTCACCCTGTAACACCTGTGTAAAAAGTGATATATTTTATTGTAATTTTTCCTCTTATGAACAAAAACCTCCTCTATTTTCTCAATATTCATCTATGATGGGCCACAATATTCTCTGCAAACAGGTGATTAAAAAGGCCATTTCTGGAAAATGTGCCTTCAAAGATTTTTGAAAATGAAGTGGAATGATGGGTTATGAGTTTCCTAAATTCTTGAGAAAATTTAGGGGGCTAGAGGGTAATGTTAGAGAAACTTGGGTGCTAGAACCACTTGAAATGAGTGAGGGAAAGTAGGGAAAAAGGCTAAAACACATTCCCAACCTAGAATTTGGCAAAAACGCAACGTTGGCTAGGGTTCATGGGGAAAATGATGGGAAAGAGGGAAGTGAGTGTGGGAAAATTTTTGGGGAGGTGTATGAATTATGATTGAGGGTGTTGAAACAAGAAAAATGGGTTTTTCTCACTGAAATGATGCAAACACTAAGATAACCCAAAAACACAACATAGAACCCTAGGAGAAGAATTTCATCATTTTGAGAAGGAAAATGGTCATGAGAAGGGTGATGAATAATGACGACTCCGTTGTATGTTTCTTTGACCTTGGATGAGTGGAGGGAGTAGTAATGACCTAGACACTTAGCACATGACTCAAGACTCATTTGACAATCAATAAGACATGTCAAATTTTATTTGCAAAATATAAAAATTTGACCTAATGACCCTATCAAAAACTTTGTAAGAGCATATTTGATCACTAGTGACTGGAAGGACTGGTAGACACTAACAGAGATAAATCCATCCAAGGAAAACAGGCAAATCTTGGAGCTTTCATGTGAGGAACAACAGATATAAACTGAATAATTAGACTTCCTATAATTTATAGGACCCTAACAGTATGCATACCATTTCCATGCAATGTTATTGGTATTTGTATGCAATCGTATGGTATTGTTATTGTTATTGGTATGGTATTGGTATTTGATCCCAATATAATTTTGACTTGTGGCCCTATTTTCCCTAACTTATTAGATGATAATGGATTTGATTGGTGTGCTAAAAATTATTGTCATTGTTGTGTAACAAGATCCATAGGAGACTATGGAAAGAGCACGTGGATGGTGTAGACCTACTAAATCACTGAGAGGAAAGTGGGTGGAAGAGTATATCACAACGAAATCTGCAGATACAATGAAGGTAAGAATTAAAGGCAACATCAACCAAAGGAGGAAGGTCTTTATGAATTCACAAATGCTACAACATAGAAGAGATAAAGTATTTTTTTTCCATATGGACTTTGAGCTCAAACTTATTGGTGGAAAATGCATAATAATGGTGATTAAATGTGATTCTACAATCAATGGAAAAGTTTGAAAATTAGGATGGCCATGTGGGATAGGGATGTTGGATACTTTTCTTGTTGAAATTTTGGCTCGAAGTAAATACCTAGGGTCGTAAAAAAAAAATCAACTCCAAAACATGATATCAATATCTCAAAAATGTGACTAAGGTGAGGTTTTTTTTTGCATAGCAAATTCATTGAAATAATATAATTGGTGTACTAAACATTATTGACTATGTTGTGTACTATAGGAGCCAAATGAGGCCATGGAAACAGATCATGTCATATCAAATGAGGACACAATGGATGACACAAGACATCAGGCACTCTAATTTTTACTTAACTTAGGAAAAATTAATCTGGTGGCATTTTGTGAAACGTCCATGTTTTTTCATGAAATTATTAAATTTTATAGTGTATTATCCAATCTTGTCAGAAATGAATGCATGTTGTTGATTATCTTAGATGGAGATTGGAGAAAATGTAGAGCTTGATAATTCAACTAGCAAAAGAAAAAGATATGTATGTGGGCGTTGAACTAAATTTATTAAATCATGTAGAGGAAAGTGGGTGTAAGAGGATATGACAATGGATCCTGTAGACACAACAAATTATTGCACTGAACAAGAGGTTGGTTTGAAATATAGGACATGGGATGAATACTTTGAGAAATTTGTTGTTTGTGGATGTTCTGTATGTCGTGGAAAGAAAAAATTCAAACGAGAAATTGTACGAAGACATTACATAGATGATGAGCTTCCAGTGGGTAGTATGCCTCCTGCAATTGATTCAAATCCAATTGGAATTGTGGTAAGGAATTTTCCAATTTGATATAAATAATATGTATACTTCTTTTAAACAATGTTTTATATTATTTAAATAATAAATTTTTTTCTTAATGAATACTTGTAGGATAAAGTTCTTGGTTTAAATTTTCCTGGATCACCGACTTCTAGCCTAGAGGGAGATGTTCATTTATCAGATGACACATCTAACAAAAATATGTGCACATATACCAGCTCTAAAGATGAGGATTTTATGAAAACAAGTAACAAAACAAGAACCGCTTTAAAGATGCATAATTTGGTTAAAGACAAGGGGAAGGTTGAATACATAACCTATGAGAATGAATGTGATGGAGATGATGAATTTACCGTGAGTTTGATATCAATTTACAAAGAGACATTTGATCATCGATTATATTGTTCTTGGCCCAGTGATCAAGAACTACCTAGAGTGTCTGAGGTGTTTCAATTTTGGGGATACAACTACATGATACGACCCTCCAATATTCATGGAGCAAATCTGGGCCTCTTTATTTTCCAAAATGTCCATGTGGGATCTAAAAATAGAAAAAATTCACAACAAACCACAAGGAGATTAATACCATATTATGGTCCATCATATTACAGTGGTGAATGAAAAAGGCTTGTAGAATATAAGCCTAGCATGTCAGCATATGGTCTAAATTCAAATATGTATACACATCGTCTCCAATTTGAAAGTGTAAAATAAATTAATAGAGGTCATCTTATGTATATAGATGGACGTGCATACACACACAAAAATATTTCAGGTTTTATAAATAGTAGTAAGGGAGGGGACCCTAATTTAAGACCAAATTGTCAATTTGTTGAAGTTATAAATGATAAATACGGAGATATGGAAAGAGAGGTTGATAGATTGATAATGGTTGAGGCTATTATGGACCTTACCATTGGGGGTGAGTTATTTATTAATTACCCCTTCTTAAAATGCACTCCTGCATGAAAGAAAAGGGAAGAACTAGGTCTCCCTAAGTATGTTCGTAAGGGCATAAAACCAAAGAATAATCAATAAGTTTGGATTGACATTTTATACACTATGTTGTCAAAATTGTGTTTTATTTTAAATTATTGTATAAAATAAGTAGTATATAAAATAACATTCCGCTATTCAAATGATGTGTATATGTTCATACATTCTATATTCTTATTGGTTAATACAATATATTTGATTATATTTCTTTGAAATTGATACAATTATGATTTATCGAATTCTTTACAAACATTAAACAATGCTTGTGTATGTTGATAGGTAGAAGA
>JASDQU010818891.1:54506-65352 GCA_032191745.1 Picea mariana | reverse complement strand
GCATATGGACAACATTATCATGTAGAAAGTGTAAATGTAAAGAGATGATCCTTTAAAATTGTGGCATCATGGTTGATTTCAAGCAATCCAGTCGAGCAAGCTCAAAAGATAAGAATATTATTGAAGGGAATCTACAATATGTTGGAAATATCCAAGAAATTATTGAGTTGGATTATCGCTCTTTTAAATGGTGTATATTTAAGTGTAGATGGTATGAAGCATTTGAGAAGACACAAAGACATGATACCCATAGTGGATTATTTTCTATAGATTCCTCAAGCTTCCTACCGGAGGATAAGGAGCCTTATGTTCTACCAATTCATTGTGAGCAGGTATTTCTTTAACTCAAATAAGAAGCAATAGTGATCATTAATCTATTGATTCATAGTTTTTTGTGATAATATATGTGTCTATTAATAAATAAAAGTGTTATAATATATTTCTAATATATGTATGTTGTTCATGTGCAGGTATTTTTCTATGAAGATATTTTGGACCTGAAATGGATATTTGTCATACATTATGATCCAAGATTAAAGCATGTATTTGACGATGTATTTGACAATGATGTCCAACAAAATGAGAGAGATGGATTAGAGAACATCGAAGAAATTAACATCCATGATGATGTTGAAGATGATTATGTTCAGGCACAAGAAGACAGCAATCCAGAGTTAGATGATTTTATGGAATACAACAATATGGATGGTATAGAAAATGATGATACAAATTATACATCTGGTAACAATATAGATGGTCTATAGTCAAATTTCAATGATGATGAAGATGATGCAGATCAAGAAGAGGATGATGATAATATTAAATAMTTGAAAGAACATATGAACATTGACAATGATAAAMTGGATGAMATTGTTGCAGRCAATAATGTTAATGACCAAGACTTCTAAATTTTCAAAATTATTTGTAATCCAKTTTTTAAAATGACRTTGATTCTTATGGCMCAAACTTTCATGAAATGMTTCAGTATGATTTTTGATGATACAAATTACTTTTGGCAATATCCTTAAAGTGTTCAATCTTTTCTATGAATTGTTGGCAAAAAAATTAGTATTACTTATATAAGAGTTAGCATGGTTAGTGGTCATTTATTGGCAATTGTTAAAAAATATAATTAAATATGTCGTATATGCAAATTATTGTAAATCCAGAAAATTAGGATAATTAATGTATCCAAAGTTTATTCATTAATTTATATTTTAAAACAAATTAAAATATTTCACTAAGCCTAAACCTAATACCTTAACCTTTATACCATCTAACCCCTAACCCCTTGAAACATGGACAATATTGAAGATTGTGTAGGGACATTAGAAATCATTGAGTCTTGAAACCCTCCCATACCATCAAGCTACATGTTCCTAGTATAACCATGTCAAATTTCGACGTATACAGGCACATCTTAGAGAAATTTCAATGTTGGCCTCATTCACTAGTAACCATGTAGGGTCGATTGATGTCATTAATCCCTTCACCTGATATAATCCCTAACCCTTTAACAATTAAACCACTTGCATGTTGGAGCCTATAAAATTCTTTTGGGATGTCTCAAATTAATAGAATCATGGTTTATTAATCATTAGGTTTCATTGTAAAGATGAGTATGTCAGGTTTGATCTTTGATGGCATGGATGGAGAAATCGAGTCATGATGAATATGATGATGATGGAAATTAAAACCATGATGATGGAAATGATGAACAGAAATATGTCCATAAGTCTTAAAAACCTCCCATACCATCAAGGCATGTGCCTAGTGTAAACATGTAAAATTACAACGCATACAGTCACATTTTGAAGAAAATTCAACATTGGCCCCATTCACTGTTCATTGTGCGAGGCTGGTGGATGAAATTGGTGATGGGCATGTTGGAAGTTCCAAGACATTTAAAGAGAGTTATGAAAAATATTCTATAGAAGGGATTGACGAATGATGAAAATGAACGTTAATGAAAACATGGAAAATCTCGAAGATTATGTGGGGAAATTAGACATACTTGAGTATTGAAACCCTCCCATACCTTCAAGGCATGTGTCTAATCTAACCATGTCAAATTTTGACACATATAGGCACAGATTGAATAAATTTCAATGTTGTCCCCATTCACTACTAACTATGTGGGGTCGGTGCATGACATTTGTGATGGGTGTAATATTGGAAGTTCCATGTCAAATTTCAAGATAGTTCTGACAATGATTCTATATAAGGGAATGACGAATGATGACAATGAAACTTGCATGATGAACATTTATTCAAATGTGGATGATCTCAAAGATTATGTGGGGACATCAATATAAATCCTTAAGTCTCGAAACCCTCCAATATCGTCAAGGCATGTGTTTAATCTAACCATGTCAAATTTTGATGCATACAGGCACATATTGAAGAAATTTCAATGTTGGCCCCATTCACTATTCACTATGGAGTTTCGGTGCATGACATTTGTGATGGGTGTATTGGAATTCCATGTCAAATTTCAAGATAGTTTTGACAATGATTCTATAGAAGGGAATGATGAACATTGAAAATGAGACATTTATGATGAACATTGATGCATATGTGGAATTTTGAAACCCTCCTTGAGTCTTGAAAACCCTCCCATACCATCAAGGCATGTGTCTAGTCTAACCATGTCTAATTTTGATGCATATAGGCACAGTTTTAAGAAATTTCAATGTTGGCCCTATTCACTTCTCATTGTGTGAGGTCGATGCAAGATGACATTTGTGATGGGTGCATTGGAAGTGCCATGACATTTCAAGAGAGTTCCGACAAATATTTTATAGATGGAAATGACGAATGATGACAATGAGAAATCCATTATATTGAACATTGATGCAAACATGGACAATCTCAAATATTATGAGGGGACATCAAACATCCTTAAGTCTTGAAACCCTCCCATACTGTCAAGGCATGTGTCTAATCTAAACATGTCGAATTTTAATGCATATAGACACAGATTGAAAAAATTTCAACGTTGCCCCCCTTCACTGCTCACTATGCGGGTTCAGTGGAAGAAATTTGTGATGGGTGTATTGGAAGTTCCATGTCAAATTTCAAGATAATTCTGAAAATGATTCCATAGAAGGGAATGACGAATGATGACAATGAGACATGCATGATGAATGTTGATGCAAATGTGGATGATCTCAAATATTAGGTGGGGACATCAATATACATCCTTGAGTCTTRAAACCCTCCCATACCATCAAGGCATGTGTCTAGTCTAACCATGTCAAATTTTGACGCATACAGACACAGATTGAAAAAATTTCAACTTTGGTCCCACTCACTGCTCACTGTGTGGGTTCAGTGGAAGAAATTTGTGATGGGTGTATTGGAAGTTCCATGTCAAATTTCAAGATAATTCCGACAACAATTCCATAGAAGGGAATGACGAATGATGAAAATGAGACGTGCATGATGAATGTTGATGCAAATGTGGATGATATCAAATATTAGGTGGGGACATCAATATACATCCTTGAGTCTTGAAACCCTCCCATACCATCAAGGCATGTGTCTAGTCTAACCATGTCAAATTTTGATGCATACAACCACATATTGAATAAATTTCAATGTTGGCCCCATTCATTGCTCACTATGCGGGGTCRGTGCATGACATTTGTGGTGGGTAAATTGGAAGTTCCATGAAATTACAAGAGAGTTCTAACAAATATTATAYAKATGGAAACAACGAATGATGAGAATGAGACATCCATTATGAACATTGATGCAAACATAGAAGATCTCAAATATTATGTGGGACATCATACATCCTTGAGTCTTGAAACCCTCCCATATTGTCAAGGCATGTGTCTAGTATAACCATGTCAAATTTTGATGCATAGAGGAACATATTGAAGAAATTTCAATGTTGGCCCCATTCACTGATAACTATGTGGGGTCGGTGCATGAAATTTGTGGTGGATGAATTAAAAGTTCAATGACATTTCAAGAGATTTCCAACAAAGATTCTACATATGGAAATGATGGATGATGACAATGAGACATCCATTATGAAATTTTATGCAAACGTGGATGATCTCAAAGATTATGTGGGGACATCAGACATCCTTGAGTATTGAAACCCTCCCATATTGTCAAGGCATGTGTCTAGTCTAACCATGTCGAATTTCGATGCATACATGCACAGTTTGAAGAAATTTCAATGTTGGCCCCATTCACTGCTTACTATGTGAGGTCAATGCAAAATGACATTGGTGATGGGTGTATTGGAAGTGCCATGACATTTCAAGAGAGTTCTGACAAATTTTCTATAGATGGAAATAAAAAATGATGACAATGAAACATCCATTATATTGAACATTGATGCAAACATGGACGATCTCAAATATTATGTGGGGACATAAGACATACATAATTCTTGAAACCCTCCCATACCATCAAGGCAACTATCTAGTCTAACCATGTCAAATTTCAATGCATACGGGAACAGATTGAAAAAAATTCAACGTTGGCCCCATTCACTTCTCACTATGCAGGTTCGGTGGAAGAAATTTGTGATGGGTGTATTGGAAGTTCCATGTCAAATTTGAAGATAGTTCTGACAATGATACTATAGAAGGGAATGACAAGTGATGAAAATGAGACATGCATGCTGAACGCTGATGCGAATATGGACGATCTCAAATATTATGTGGGGACATCATACATCCTTGAGTCTTGAAACCCTCCCATACTGTCAAGGAATGTGTCTAGTCTAACCATGTCAAATTGTGACGCATACAGTTACATATTGAAGAAATTTCAATGTTGGCCCCATTCACTGCTCACTATGCGGGGTCGGTGCATGACATTTTTGGTGGGTGAATTGGAAGTTCCATGACATTTCAAAAAATTTCCAACAAAGATTCTACAGATGGAAATGACAAATGATGACAATGAGATGTTCATTAGGAATGTTGATGAAAACATGGATGATCTCAAAGATTTTGTGGGGACATCATACATCCTTGAGTCTTGAAACCTTCCCATACCATCAATGCATGTGTCTAGTCTAACTATGTCAAATTTCAATTCATACATGCAAAAGCTGAAGAAATTTCAACGTTGCCCCCATTCACTACTCATTGTGAGGGGTCGGTGGAAGACAATATTTGTGATGGGTGTATCGGAAGTTCCATGGAATTTCAAGAGATCAGTTCCACAAAGATTCTACATATGGAAATGACGGATGATGAAAACGAGATGTGGACGATCTCAATGATTATGTGTAGGGTCGATGGATGTCATTAATCCCTTGACCATATATAATCCCTAATCAATTAATCATTAAACTACCTAACCCCTAAGCCCCAAATCCATTAGCCATTGACCCTTAATCCCTTAAACTGTAACCCCTGATCCATTAACCCCTAATCCCTTAAATGGTAACCCCTATTCCCTTAACCCTTAATCCATTAAACGGTAACCCCTAATCCCTGAACCCTTAATCCCTAGACCTAAAATCCCTAAATAACCTAATCCCCAAATCCCCTATCCACTTAACCCCAAAAATCTCAACAAAATTACTATTTACGCACATTGGGAGTTAAATTGGAAGCCAAAATAGAAGCTAAAAAGGAAGCTAATATGGAAGCTAAAATGGAAGCTAAACTGGAAGCTAAACTGGGAGAAAAGATGGGAGAAAAAATGGGAGCTAAACTGGGAGCTAAACAGGGAGCTAAACTGGGAGCTAAAGTGGAAGCTAAACTGGGAGCTAAATAAGGAGCTAAATTAGGCACTAACTGTGCCTAGTTTAGCACCCAGTTTTGTTGCTCAGCACAAATAGCTCCATAAATAGAGCCCTCCTAATAAATAGCACCGACTTTAGAAAAAAAATGGATAAAAATACATTAAAACAACCAGTGGAAGAAAAAAAGGGAGCTAATCAGAGCAATTTGTTGTAGTGAAACAACACTACTAAAAAGTGCCTCCAACCATGCACCAAGTATGTACCAATCATGTATCACCTACTCATCAAGATGTACCAACATCATCAACTATACACCTCATGTATGTGCCAACTCATCAACTACTTGTCTCAAACATGTACCCAACATGTACCTCAACCAAAATCCCTCATCAATTTCATCATCCAATTATAATTTGTAACTCTATAATAGACATGGTGTATAAGATCACATACCTGCAAACCTTCCTTAAATTTAACAACAAGAGACTAGAATTTTCATCAAACTTTACTTTAGTCTCACATGACTAATTTTGGATTAGTCAACAATCCTAACTTGAAATAATCATAACTATGTACATGTAATGAATAAAGATATAAAAATGGTACAAAATGTTCTTCAGTGTCTTTTATGCAATTCCTCCAGACTTCGCTACTTGGAACCTCTTAGAAAAGGATTTATAGCAAAAATGGCATACCTTGTTGAATTTTGGCTTATTTTAGAGAAAGAACTTGTAGAACGTGCCCCGCACATAATATTTGTTGTATGTATCTAAAAATTGTACACATAATACTATAGACTGTACTCTAACCAATAAATTTAGTCTTACTTAATTTGGATCTGTTATGAATAAGTTATGATGTTTGTACCCGAAACACCCATTTTAGACTAGTTTCAGGACTAGCCACAAACCCTATTTTCCACGGCGTGTAAATCCAAAAATACAACGACACCCACAAGTTGAAATTTGTATCACAACTACTTGGATATTTTTCCTCAATGATCTCCCAATTCAATGGTCTGAATCATTCTAGAAAAAAATTATTTCGAAAATGGTGGCATGGCCTGTAAATAACATACCTTAGAAAGCATCATCAAAAGAATTTATCCTCCCTTGAATTTCGGCCTTCTTTACTTCACCTTCCCTTTGAAATTTGGCTTAGATATACTTTGGTTACCTCAGTCACTTGTATATATTCAATAGGCTCAAGTGTGATTAAAATGATAGAGCCTTTTTTCTTATTTATACTTTCATGTAGCTTCCTCAAGGGGTTACCTTTTAACCATCTTAACCCACTTTACTTATTTTAGGGATAACCCACTTCTAACCACTTGTCCACTTAGTAATTTCTCCATTAAATTTATTATTTAAATAATTTATTTTGTATCCTCTTTGAATTATAGTACACTCATCACTTGACTTTATTATCTAAACAATTTCTTCTTTGCAAACACTTTGATTACTTTGATCTTTTGGGGCTTCTAGATGACTCATGAGGGTTCTCCAAATTCACATGGCCATAACTCTCTAACCATGAGGCGTTATGTGATGTTCCACATTCCACCAAAAATGTAATGACATGTACTATCCATATAGAATATTATTACCTGCAAATATATCAAAACCCATACCATTATCCATCAAACAAACTTGGGTCGATTACCCAAACCTTTCTCCAACTTCACATGGCCATAACTCTCTAACCATGAGGAGTTATGTAACATTCCACATACCACCGAAAATGGCATGACATGTGCTATCCATATGGAATAGTATTACTTGCAAATATATCAAAACTCATACCATTATCCATCAAACAAACTTGGGTCCATTACCCAAACCATTGTGCTACCGAAATTCGCTACCAGACTTTCTTCAAGGGTTGACATCAATGAAAACCAACCCAATTAATCAAAATTATGTCGGTAATTGATTGATTTTTATGGTTCTAAGTTTATCATGCTTTATAAATTTTATTTCTTAGTTGTTTTAGTTTATTTATTTGTTTATACATGTGTTTGGCTTGTTTAACCCACTCACAAACTCATGTATTGTCTAGCAGGCACATCTAGACATGCAAGTGTTGTTGTTTTTCTCACCCAAGTGACAAAACCAAAACAACAAGTTTGTGAACATACTAGGGATAGGTATCAAATTACACCCTATTTGAACTTAGAGAGCACTTATTTTTAATCAATTTGTCTTGTAGGAGAACTTATTTTTAATCATTTTTTCTTGCAAGTACCAAAACCGGCCTAGCCCAACCTACCAAAGGAAAAATTTGGAACTGGAGGAGGAATATTTCACTCAGAAATTTTCTCCCCGACACGTGACAGGAAGTGTGTGGATTTTCCTTCCAACAGATGTGCACTCAACGCATTGTGCGAACCACAACATTATTTGTACTATGCATTGTGCACCCATTATGCACCTGTCAAATTTGTAACCTGCGCATATCTCCAGTTTTTCAAAATTGTAAGGGTTTTTATGATGATTTGAAGGCCCCTAGCCTTCATATTTTTTCTTTCATGCAATTTGTAAGGAAAATGCACTCCACTTAAAATCCTTTCCCATATGAAAGGTTAGCTAAAAATAGGCACTTAGGGGGTAAAATGAACCAAATATTGTCCTCTTTTTCTTTGGTTTCCACATGGATGGTGTTGGTACTAAGGTCTGCACCTGACTTCTAAACGGAAAAGCTAAGCCACCTATTAGTTTATAATGGTTGATTCTTTAATTTTTTGTTGGTTGATCAGAGGGGTATTCTATCAAGACAAAAGGAAGGTTGGGTTGGAAAAATTATATAGATGAGGGTCCTCCTTGACCGGTGGCACACTAGTGACAAACAGTTGAAAAAAGAGGGTAAGAGAAAAGGAAAACAACACACCACTCAATGAGTAGCTTGCTGCCATAAGTTTTATGCATAAAATAATATTTCAAGCCTAAGACATTTATCATAACACAATCACTCCCATAGGTTGCAATAAAAATAAATCTTCACCAAGCATTAGTTGTTTTCAAAGGTTGCATATCAATAAAGAGAAGTTACACAGTAGCTGAAAGGAAATGACATGTACTTTGCACAAATCAAAACTACATTCAAGATAATATAAAAAACACATGAAGAGTTTCACACAAACATTGTCATCAAGAGTATGTTCACCATGTAGAGAGCTTTAATCCATGCACAGAACGGGTCCAACCAGTCTGGTGTATTGCTATTATTTCCCCAAAAATCCAACCTTACAATATCCAAAAACTAGCTATTTAAAAGAGTTGCAGAGGCTCTCATCCTTAGGGGAATAAGACCTAAATTTAGGTAACTATTCGTAATTTTTTTAATTAAATTCACTAAGATACTAGACTTAATCAGCAAGAGTGGTTCTTATTACACACATAAGACCACTCTTGTATTCAATCTAAGAAAATGATGGAATTAATCAACTAAAACTATTGTTGTGTCTGAGACAGAAACTGATGCATGCATTGGAGGAACTGAATTGGCAGAAAATAGGCCTCAGAGTGACAGATAAGGGCTCAATGTTGAGTAATGGCATGCATGCAAGCTGTTGGAGGCCACTGGAGACAACTGGCTTCATGAGCAGAATCTTCTTAAGTGTTCTAGAACCGGTTGCGTCGAACTAGGACGATCTCCATGTTCTCTATCTGTGACAAAGTTTTTGGTAGATAAGTGCACCTGGCATCGACTCCATCAGCTACCATTTGTACCTATTAAAATCTTTGTTGGAATGGTTGAAAACCCAATGGTTATGAGGGGAGACATGGAGGAGAGCATCCAATGGGGAGGTAGGATGAGTGGATGTGAGGGTATATTACATGTGAGGACATATGCCAAAAGGTGGGAGGAGGTGATGTGGATGTAGATGAAGTGGATGTGAGTGGAGGGCAAGTGTTCGGTGGTGAGAGGAGAAAGAGTAGTGAAGGATAAAGGTGGATCATAGAGAGAGGAGGATTATATAGGCTAGGAGGTGAGTGGAGGTGATGCGGTGTCATATAAGCATGTGATTGCGGAAGTTGTCAAAGGCGGTTTGGGTCCACACCGCCTTTGGTCTGTAATCCCCCATAAGTTGCCACATACGATTCCAACAATACCATGGTTCCAATTGCGAGACCGCTTCGAAAAAATAACGTTTGGGCAATTTACATCCCCACAATGAAGTGTGGTCATCGATCTGATTGTAATCTGTGATGTGGGAGATATTTACCTACTACAAGGATCAATAGTTCAGGATGATTTGAGATCAACGGTCTGCGCTTACTTTAGGAGTCCAGGCTTCGGGATTTTATGAATGTTATTCTTGGGAAACTCCTGGAGTGACAATGTTGCAAAGTGAAAGATCTGCTACCACGTGTCCCCACTGATGGACGGTCCAGATTCACTTTGGGTTTTCGAAAGTCCTTTACTTACTCAACTTTGCTTGTTTCCTCCCATAATGACATGGTTGTGAAGTGACGTGGTGGCCTGATGTCACATATATGAAGAGAGAGATATATCTTCGTGTGTCCTCATTGATGGACAATCCATATTCACCTAGGAAGTTTAAGCTTCGGGAGTTTCAAATGTTAGGCTTGGAAATCTCCCGGAGGAAAATCGTCGAAGTGAATGATCTGTTGCCACGTGTCATGACCAATGAATGGTCTAGATTCTCTTCGAAAATACAGGCTGCGGGAGTTTCAAATTTTTATATTGGAAATATCTCAGAGGAAAAATCACCGAAGTGAATGACCTGTCGCCATGTGTGTGAATGATGGATGGTCCAGATTCTCTTTGGCTAGTTTGGCTCTTCGGCTCTTCAGAACTTTGGCTCTTCGACACTTCGGTCTTCAACACTTCGGGTCTTTGAGTCATCGACACTTCATCACTTTGGCACTTCGGGTCTTTGGGTCTTTGACACTTCGGCACTCCAACACTTTGGCTCTTTGGGTCTTTGTCACTTTGACACTCTGACACTTCAGGAGTTTCGAGATGTAAAGTATGAAAGTCTCCCGAAGAGATGATCTTGCGAAGTGATTAGCCAATGATTTTCACTAATTAACTCGAGCTTAAGCTGTGTTAAATAATTTGGGAGTTCGGGACTTCAAATGATTCTTGATGTTAAAATTCGTG
>JASDQU010818891.1:35801-48490 GCA_032191745.1 Picea mariana | reverse complement strand
CTCCTAAGAGTGATATAGGGGAGTGCTCTGTTCTAAAACCCTAGATTCAATGATTCTTTTAGGTGGTAAGAGGTACTCAACTTCAGTTAACCATTCCTCTTCCTTCAAATCAAGTGTTTGAGGCATTTTAAGTGTCTCCTTAGTGTCGTCATAAGTATGACATAGGTATCATGGCAGTATGCTTTTCTTGACACTTGCGACACTTGTATGCAACACTTGTGACACTTATCAAAGTGAGTAATGTTGATGTGTAACAGATTGCCCCCCAAAGTATGAAGTTAGAAGATAGAAACTGATAACTGAAATGCTTTGTAGACTTTCAAGCAAGGGTATAGATGCAGAGAACCTGACAAAAGCTACACACAAACATCCAACAAATATTATGACATGTTTCAAACCCAAGGCAGGCATACCTATGCTTGGGTGATAAAGACTTGCAAGGTATGGCCACCATAAAATACACTGCAGATCCATAATTGTATTGATAAAAAGGTATAGCCACTTAAAGTACACTGTGGATCTATACTCTTATGACATGAACTGATCGTAGCCACAAAGAATACACAGTGGATCTACGAGATGATAAGACATAGCCATGACCAATACAAAGTGGATCTATGTAACAGTATATGTGTCATTGTTCAAAAGAAACTCCATCACAACCTGGGCAAAGTACATATCAAAGTGATAACTCAATCCAGGGTCTTCTTACTGATCCCAATGTAGTACGAATCTAACCATGTGAATAGATGTCCTGATGTCGAACATGGAAGAAACCACTTGATTACCGGTCAATGGTGTAAACCGTTAACAAGTGCGAGGGAGATCACCATTAATGTCAATGATTCCCAAGGTACTCTAGTACATTCCAACGAATGTGAATGGATGAGCTGAAGTTGAACATCCATGGAATCATCCGATCAGAGGTCAATGATGTAAACCCACTGTCGAACGTGAGGAGGCTTGCCATTGAGGCATGCAGGTCCCAAAGTAATAACTGGTTTCTAAGTCTGATTCCCGGATAATGTGTTGAAGTCGACAGGAATAGGCTCGTCGAAGGAGAGCCTTGATGTATCCCCCATCAACAACACGAAATGGACATAGAGATGTAATTGGTATATCAAATGAACATGGATTGACACGGGTATTAAGACAATATATTTGTGATGGATGACTCATGAGATGGATACTTCCCTTGAACACTCAGGCACGACAGCAGAAATATGACATGGACCAAAACTTGATGATGCAATGGATGTTGTGACTTATGTCAGGTGACCCAGAGGAGTGAAAAAAAACTCAAAGGATTGGCTCAGTGCAGAGGTTCAACGGATTATAATGCATGCAAAAGATAAAGTGTCATGTTCAAGAGTGACTCTAAGAGTTACTTGGTAATGTTCTCACAAAACTACTTGGCTTGTTTCTTTCAATTTTTCCCCCATCTAGATAGATGAGTACCTCTTTTTAATTTAACGAGCTTGATGAGGGTAACACATGCTCGATAAAACTCACCTTGGGTAAGTTCCTCTTCCTTTGTTTAATAAATTGGAAGAAGTAAGGGTTCAATCCCATATGGGCCTGTCGATGTTTTGTTTAGCAAGTCCAAAGACAGAAAACTAGAAGGTTTTTCATGATTATAGAGTCTGGAAAAACACTTAAAAGAGAACTCTCTCAGTTCCTTTTTCGTAAAGTAGTCTGAGGAGACCGAAAATAAGATAAACTACCGCTCAACAGACGTTTTCTTCAAATACTTTAACGAGCGTGAAGAGAAAAAGGTTGCTCGGTAATCTTTTCATCTTTAGAGAGTCTAAAAAGAACTTAAAGATGACTCCAATGTTGTCCTTTTTCGTAATGTTAGTCTCGCAAGGACAAAAAAGAGATAAATTATCACTCAAAAGATGCCCTTTCAAACCGTTTTACGAGTGGGAAAGGAAGCATGTCTTGGATATAAAGGATAAGACACACATGTTGGAGAAAGCACCTCAAAGAAACATGAGGTAAGTCCATCAAATAAGGAAGACAATGTTGCAAAACAACCATCTACACAAGACAAAGAAGATTTCAAAAGAACAAAGCAAGGAAGACATAAAGAAGCTACTTTTGGGACACCAAAGAAAAGGTATGAAAGTATTTTTCATGGGCATTGTTATTCATGTAATGCATATAGTCACAAAGATTTTGAATGTATATCTTATGAAAGGAGATATAATGGAAGATTCTATAACACCACAAAGTGTTGGAGATGTGATCAAGAAGGACATATTGTTGTTCACTGTAACTCTATGAGATGCTACAACTGTAGTGGATTTGGCCACAAATCCCAGGAGTGTTGGAACACAAGAAGAAAGTCCATGATGAGGAATTCACATAGCATGGCTAGAAGAAGGAATGAAGTAAGAAAGAGAAATATCTTTGAAAAGATGGATGCTCAGAGCTCAAGTTCTGAGGAGAAGGATCATCTACAGAAGTGGGTGAAGAGGACAGAGAAGCCAGATCGGAATGAAAGATTGAAGGGAAGTTCAAAAGTGTCATTTACTAAAGGACGCGTAGGTAACAATGGTGACAGTCACGTGTACATGCATGATGACCTTGAATAGGTCGCATACACACACACTCAGTTGTGCAATAGGCAGCGTGTATGTTGAAAAGCCTTGGGAAAAAGGCAATGCACATGGCTTGGAGTTTGATGTGATGGTATAACTCTATATTCCAGGGTCTGACATTGTTTATTGTAGGTTCTGACACTGTTTGTTGCAGGTTTTCATGGTGAGATCACACAATGGTATAATAAAAATAAATATTGGGTGAATGGCACTAACCCAAGAGTATGGATTGATGTTGATCTGTTGGGATTAATCATTTTGTGATGATGGTGGTGTACATGGATGGTATGTCTTATGATGTATTACAGGAATCATATGTTGATATCATGGTGCATGCATTTTTCATATGGATCAAGCTACATGTTGAGACATATGGTTGGATGATTGGAACATGTTTTATGGAGGACTTGGCATACATGTATAGGACTCATCATTTTGTGGTTTTGGTGCATAGTAGTACACTCATATATGGTATTACTTGATTTTCACAACATTGGTATCTGTTTGATACATGATTGTGGCACTTAGTTCATGATGGAGAAATATCATGAGTGATATGATACATTGTTTGGCATGTTGGTAGATGCACATGGTTGGCATATTGGTGGATACACATGATTGTCATAATTGGTAGATGAACATATTGGCATATTGGTAGATGCACATGTTGGCATATGGTGGATACATTTCATGGATGATATCTTTTGGCTCATTGTTGATGTACATGGGTGTTGTGCATGGTGGGAACATTTTGGTACATGATGCACTTGGTGGATATATTGTTCATGATTTTCTATTTCATTGTTGACATATATTTTGTTTCATGATGAATGGTATTGCACAAGTTTGATGCATGACCAGGTCCAAGGATAGTCATATGGTAGCAGATTGTTCATCTTGTAGAGAAGATAGGGGGAGACATACCCTTAGGGGGGAGTCATTCTTCTTCCCATGATTCTAGGAGGAAATATTTATTAGATACATACCTAGAAAAGAGACCTATATTTGAAGAAAGAGCATAGAGGCATAATTCCAGGGGGAGTGATGGTCACAGGGGGAGTATGTTCGATGTATTTTCTGCATTACATTAGATTGATATCCCTTTTTAAAAACGAGAGAGATTATACAGCGGCAACAACATAGGGGGAGCAGCCCCAAGAGGAGAATGGCCCTTTGCCATTGATGTCAAAGGGGGAGAGATAAATCACATTGATGTGATTGATGTTTATTGATGGGAGAGATTGATGTGGAGAGATAGTCACATTGACTATTGATGAAGAGCATGCCTTGTCTACATGTTGACATAAATAGTTGGTAATTGGAGTTGACATCAATGTTCATATTGACATCAATGCCAAAGGGGAAGATTGTTGGATCATGTTGTCATTGATACCAATGGTTTGATTATTTGAGAGATTGTTGGATCATATGTCATTGATGTAAATGGTTTAATTTGATTGATGTCATTGATTGATGTCAAGTAATTGATTGATTGATGATTGATGAACAATGAATATGCATTGATGAGAATGATAGATGTCCAAGTGGAAACCAATTGATAAAGATGGATTATTGATATAATTCCCTTGACGAGAATGATAGATGTCCAAGTGGAAACCAATTGATAAAGATGGATCATTGATATGATGCATTGATGAAGATGGATCAATGAGTTGTCATTGATACATGATGCATAGTTTATATATATGATGCAGTGGTTAATTGATGCAAAGATGAATCATTATTGTCTTATCATGGTTGATAAGGTGCATAAATGGATGAACTCCAAAGTGGTCCCCTTATAATGAAATCCCTCACGGGAAGAGGCTTTACGAATTGAGTTATCCTAGAAGAATGGTTGGAGGACCCATGCTTGCATATGGATTAATGAGATGAATATCAATGAAGCTGTTGGTGAAACTATCCTAGATGGATAGTGCTTGACATGCCATTTCCGGTGGTATGTGGAATGTCACATAACTCCTCACGGTTTGAGAGTTATGGCTCTACAAAGTTAAAGGACCCGCATATGATCGCTCAAAACCCCAAAAGGTCAAAGAAGTCAAAGTGCTTGAAAAGAAGAAATCATTATTTAAATGATAAAGTAAAGTGACAAAATCAAGAAAAAATATTTAAATGATAAAATGAAGTGACAAAATCAAGAAGGAATATTTAAATGATAAAGTATTGGAGAACTTTCTATTCATGGAAAGTGGTTAACCCTAAAATAAGGAAAATAGGTTAAGTGACTTAGAAATGGGTTAAGTAACCTAAAATAGGTTAAGTGACCTAGAAATGGGTTAAGTAACCTAAAATGGGCTAAGTGACCTAGAAGATGAAAGTATAAATAAGAAGCTAGGATCTCTTGTAAAATGTATATTTGGTGAGAATCCTTTTGTGGATCAATGGAGAGCTTCTTGTGAATATCTTGTGGAGTATTGATGGAGAGATTCTTGTGAAAGCATTCTATTGGTGTGGATCTCTTGAGCATGATTGAAGATTTATTCTGAGGAAGAGAGCGAGAGGAGGATCTTATGGATGCATCAAAGTTTTGGCAATGTCGAAGATCTTGACAAAAAAAGTCTCCGATTCACAGAAAACCCTATTTTCTGATGTCCATGTGGGTTGTCTGTGTATAGGGTGCGTGTACACATGGGTTGGCTATGTATAGGGTGAGTGTACACATGGGATGAATGTGTACATGGAGCATGGAGTGGATAAAATCATGGAGATTTGTGTTTGAGCTGGTGCCAAGCTCTTGGATGATGAGGCAGGTTCCAAATCTGCATTCTATGGCCTTAGATCTATCACTAAGAAACTGGTATGGTTACATTATTGTCTTGATGGATACTATTGTTTGATGTGTTGTGAATGCTTAGGTCATTCTTGGTATGGCTTCTATGATGTGGTTCAATTTGGTTGATTTGGTTGATAGAGTGACCAACACTCTTGTGATTCAGTAGTGACATGATTGCTATGGTATACTAGTTATTTATACATGATTGAGATATCATTCATATTGATTTGTTGTGGAGAATGAGAAAGCTATTGGAGAGCTTGGATGTGTTGTGACTGGTTGTGGGTCAGTTTGGACAATGGAAGACATAAGAGAAAGTGATTGCAGGTTGTAGAGGATCTGAGCATGTGAAGAAAAGAAAAACCCTAGTTGCTTAGAAGCATATGTTTATTGCATTATACATTGGTTGTGTTCACACGTAGGCTGTAGTGAGCTAGATCGCATGCACACGCAGACTGCACTACTAACATGTCACGTACCTGTTGATAGATTGATATTTATTGAGGATTGTTGCCTCATCTCAGTTGGTACCGAGGATGTAAGTTGAGTCTTGCATTATAGAGAAAGTGCTCTTACAGAGTTGTACTATAATCAGTTGTTGCTGATAAACCCCAAGGATTGTAGTCCGTAATAAAGAGAAAATTGTACATACATCTTTTGTTCTTTGTGTTCATTGTGATGATGAATTGTTGATGATATATTTCTGATATATGTTGTTGATATGTGCTCACATCTACCTGGTTATAAATGACAACAATGGGTAATGAATAAATGTTCAATGCTAATTGATGAGTTTTTGTGCAAGAGGGAAGTTTTGGGAAAAAGAACCCCACACTCATTCACCCACCCCCCCTCTAAGTGTGGTAGGTGTGTCCAACACCACTTCCCAATGGGCTGGTCTACCACCGCTCTCTGTTAGAGAATGAGGAGATCAAGCGGAATATCCAAGAATTGATCCACAAGTGGCACATATGTCCCAAATCACCACCTTGTGGGAGCCCAATCCCGTTGATACAGAAGAAAGATGGAACCTGGCGACTCTGTATTAATTAATAGGCCCAGAGTAAAATCATAGTAAGAAAATGATACCCAATTCCCCGAATCAACGACCTCCTTGATCAACTCATGGGGCCCAAATGCTTCAATAATATTGATCTGAAGTCTGGCTACCACCAGGTCCTGATAGAACAGACAGATGTATGGAAGACCGCCTTCAAGTCAAAGGAAGGTCTTTTCGAATGGTTGGTCATGCCCTTTGGCTTGACAAATGATCCAGCCACTTTTATGAGGATGATGGACGATATCCTGTGACCATTCACCAATAATTTTGTAGTGGTGTATCTGGATGACATTCTCATTTACAACAAGACTTGGGCAGAAGACTTGCAACATATTCAGTAGGTTCTACACACCTTGGGGAAACACAAGATATATGCCAACTTGGAGAAATGTTCTGCATGGACAGGGTCCATTACCTGGGATACATCGTTGATTAACATGGTGTACATGTGGATCCAGCCAAGACCCAAGTCATCCGTGACTGACCAGCCCCAACCACACTCACTGAGCTTTGGAGCTTCTTGGGCCTTGCCAATTTCTACCGCAGGTTCATGTTGGGATTCCCCCATATTGCATGGGCCCTCATCTAAGTATGGGTGGTGGTAAGGAGAAATTTTTTGCATGGCCAGTTCTAACAACAAGTGTTCGATGATTTAAAGCAACGCTTGTGCTCAACCCCAATACTTTGACTAACATACCTACAACAATACTTTGAGATCGATACAGATGCTTTAGACTATGTTGTGGGCATCGTTCTCACTCATCAGAGCCACCCTATGGCCTATCATAGTGAGACACTATCATATGTTGTTCATAAGTACCCTACTTACGACAAAGAAATTTACTCCATTGTGAAATCTTTTCGCCAATGGAGACATTACATTATTGGGAAGGAGACAATCATCCACACTAATCATAAGCCACTGTAGTTCATGTAGATACAAGTCAAATTACATAATGACCACCATCAGAAGTGGTCCACATACTTGCAACAATTCCATCTCAACATAAGTATAAAACAGGAAGCACCATCCATGTCGTTGATTGACTCAGCAGACCGCTAGTCACGACACTCACCACGATTCTAGACTCTTGTGGCCATGAGATCTCTGGATGGCCCCAACTCTATGAGACAGACCTAGACTTCGCCACCACCTACCAAATGTTGGGTGCAAACGCAGTTGTCGCTAATTTCCATCATTAGGATGGGCTTTTGTGTCGTCTGGGCCATATCTGCATTCCATCAAGTGAGAAAGAGAAGATGATATGGGAAGCCCACTACAGTCGGGTGGCAGGACACTTCAGCATTGAAAAGACAGTGGAAATGTTGCAGAAACATTTCTACTAGCCGAAATTTTGACAGGAGGTCAGCAAGTATATCGGGTCCTGCACTGCATGCTCTATTTCCAAACCGACCACTAAGAAACATGGCCTTTACACCCCTCTTCCTACTCCTGAAAAGCCATGGGAATCTATCTCCATGGACTACATGTCAGGCCTCCTATCCACTAAGTAGGGAAATGACTATGTTTTTGTTGTTGTTGATCTCTTTTCTAAGATGGGGATTATGGTCGCCTGCAAGAAGAACATCATAGCAGAGGCCACTGCCAAGATCTTCTTTCAACGAGTCTGGGTACATTTTGGAATCCCACAAACCATTGTCTCATATCAGGACAGTCAATTTCTCATCACATTCTGGTCGAGCCTCTGGTCACTACTGGACACCAAGCTCAAAAAATCCATAACCTTCCACCCCCAGACAGATGGCCAAACCAAGGTCGTAAATCGAATGATCGTGCATATCCTGTGCATGTATAATTCCAAGCACCCTCGCACATGGGATGAGAGTCTTCCCTATGTCCATCATAGCTACAACCGAGCCTCTCATAGCTCAACTGGACACAACCCCTTTTAGGTGGGGTTGGGATTCAAACCATTGGGTCCCATAGATGTTGCACTACCCCTTGCAGTCACCTCGACTGACTCATCTCCTACTTCAACTGAAGCTGGAAAATCCACCTGATTCATTGAGTAGATCTAGCACATCCGTCATCAGGATCAGGATATCCTACAGAATTCCAATGACAAGTACAAGCAGTGCCATGATCAACAACGAGTGCCACATAAGTTTCAGGTGGGAGACAAAGATTGGTTGCATTTGCAGAAAGAACATCTCATCGGACCCCATCAGAAGCTTCACCCACTCCGTTATGGGTCGTACACCATCACCAAGGATGTGGGTGATAATGCTTTTGAGCTCAACATTCCTCCTTTCCTTGGCCTGCACCTAGTGTTCAACGTGGATCTCCTTCGACCTTATTTCCCACCATTATTGGACACCTCTGAGATAGAAGAACAACTAACACCAACAGAGCTCAACCCATACTACATACAATAGGCACCCAATGATCATATTGTGGAAAAACAGGTCAAGGGCACTCACAAACAAAGGATCCAACTTTATCGAGTTGTCAAAGCATGGTAGCTCCTACACCAAGACAAGTGGCTCACCCGGGGCCAAATTCAGCAGAAATTTCCTCATCTAATGGGGGAACTCAACGCAATGGATACCATTTCTTCCTAAGGGAGGAGGATTGATCCATATGGATGTCGGTGTCCTCCCACCTATTCTAACTGGATCATTTTGGCAGTTTTCTAGTTCGGTAGTTTTTTCCTAGTTTTCGGGTCCCTGACTTCCGGGGTCGTTTTGAGTCCCTAAACAATGTTTTTAGGGCTCGCCACAGTCAACATGTGTAGTGATCACCATAGGAAGCATGTGTAGTCCTTAGATAGACCTTTCCAACAGGCTATTGTGCACTTAGAACAAAGATCGTATGCAAAAGTTACGACCCTGGGAAGTTGATGTACTAACTTATCCAAACGGGGCCCACATGTATTTTGGCGCTTATCTCCTATGGTTAGATTTTTGGATGTCTAGGGTTTTTGACATTCATGTTTATTGTAAAAAGGCCTTGAGAGCCTCATTGTAATAATCTTCTAGTGAATGAGTGCAACCATCACATCTCTTCCCATAGATAAGTCGCCACCATTCTAGCAAGCTTGTTTTCTGCTGCATTTTACAGTTGTAGCTTATTTCTTTATTTAATAGAAACCAATTTTATTGTATATCTGTTATTCTGTGTTAAGCATCTTTTGATAATAATCTGTATTCATTTTGTTCTGCTCATAAAATACGGATCACAGTTTTCGGAGAGGAAAGTGCTCTGATACCACTTGTAAGATACGAGATGTATTGCAATAAGTAGAAACAATAATATTCAACAATGTGAGTGGAACAAAAAATAATGATAATAGTGATACCAACAATAATACCTTTATTGAAAGAAAGCAATGTTCACTTGCCTCTTCGAGGGGGAAACCTCCAGCAGGGAAACACTCTATTACTATAATTCTCGAGAAAATGATTTATCATGTCTCCTACTCTTATTTATACTAATTCTATCTTCTAAAGAACATTCTAGAGGAATATATTTCTAGAAGAGGAAGCTTCTATTAGGTCTTCTTACATTGACTTGTTCACATTTATTAAATAGGTTTTATTAACTAATTCTAGCCTTTATTACATGGAAAATATTTTAGTCTATCTACGTGAGGGATTAGGGAGGTTAGGTCCCTAACATTGACAATGTGAAAGACCCCAATGCAAATAACGCTAACTCATACAAGTGTCATTCACCACAAGGTACCTAATGTAGTTATAAAGAATTGTATACCCATTTCAACTAATAAACTTCTCTACTACAAGCCAACAAGATTTAACAAATGTTGGACCAAGTTTTTTATTCATTGTAATTGCAAAATCATAACATTTATCACCTCATTGTTGGTGTTAATAAGTTTATAGGAAGCTATTTCATAGTTGATGGTACATTCCCCACCATAATGAATTTTTTTAGGATGAAACATGTCTACATAAAAAATATACGTAGAGAAACACATGTATAATAAAGAATCTTCTTCATTAGCACTACCAAAACTTCAAAGTTGCTCGCTCACTTTCAGGAGAAGTAATCCTATATGYTCCAAATTATTCATTCGTGACTCTTGATCTCATTATAAATTGTCTCTAACTTGGTTTGAAAGTCTCTCCTTAAATCAATATTTGACATCTTATATTATTTCCCCATCGACTCATTAACATCTTGAATTAATGTTCCCCAAGTTTCAAATCCTTAAGTTGACTAAGATTGGTTTCTCCAACTTAATGTAGAATCCTCATCCAGTTAATAATTTGTTGCCACTAGATGATAGTATACATTCATAATAAGAAAAAAAATTTTTATCATAATAACTCCATAATTAACCACAACTCCATATAAAATTATATTAATAAAATTGTTTGGATGCAATACATGGTATCACCCCTTTAAGAATACTTCCTCACGTATATATTCTTTAAAAATACATGGTGTCACCCCTTTAAAAATACTTCCTCCTATATATATTCTTTAAGAATACCTCCTAATGTATAGGTAGTGCCAAATACAAAAAAAGCCAATGCAAATGCCAATATCTACTACAAAATATTCAAATATCCTTCAAACCCCTGGACCATGATTGAGTTTTTATCTCTTGAGATAGACCATGATTAATCTTTTATCTCTTGAGATAATTTTGTAGAGGTAAAACTCAAGTTACACAATGGGTATGCATGTCCTTCAAACCCTTGGGCCATGATAATAAAAACTTCCGTTTAGTGCGAACCAACCATTGTAATTTACAGAGCCGAAGGCAACCGCTTGCTGTTCACCAACGAGAACAAACTGATAGTCAGAACATGGCCCAGCTCAGTCGGGAAGCTCTTCGGAACTGCTTTGCTTAATGCCACTGAAGACGATGCCAAGAGGTTGAAGAGAATGCTCATGACGTTCCTCAGGCCGGAGGCTCTGCAGAATTTCGTCGGGGGAGTGGATTCGATTACCAGATGTCACCTGGCCGAACACTGGATCGGCAGAGACGAGGTGACAGTGTTTCCGCTCATCAAGCATTACACCTTCTTCCTGGCTTGTGACTTATTTGCCAGCATAAACAATCAGGACGACCAAGCCAGGCTTCTGTGTAATTTCATGTGCTGCTGAAAGGAATGCTACAAATTCTTATAGATCTGCCCGTACAGGATTTAACAGAGCCAAACAAGGAGCTAATGCCATTCGTGAACAGCATGAGGCCATCATTCATGAGAGGAAAATTGCGTTGAAGGAAGGAAAGGCTTCTCCCGAGCAACTTTTAGAGTGGGAAGACCTCGAAAAGATGAAGTATTCATGGAGAGTTGCTCAGGAAGCGCTTAGACTGCAGCCTCCTGTAGGGGGAGGTTATCGTAAGGCCATCAAAGACTTCAAATATGGCGGAKTCACAATCCCTAAAGGATGRAAGGTGAGCCCCTGMACATTCTGTCTCTCTCTGTGGAAGATTATAGAAAAAAGTTCTKACTGCTATTGGGTATATGCAGATTCATTGGACTGTTAAGTCRACCCACGGAAAATCTGAGTATTTCAGCAATCCAGAGAAATTCGATCCCTCGAGATTCGAAGGAGATGGACCTYCTCCCTACACGTTTGTTCCATTTGGAGGAGGACCGCGAATGTGCCCTGGTAACGAGTTTGCCCGAATGGTGATACTTGTTTTTCTGCATAACATCGTGAGGAACTTTAAGTGGAATTTGGTGGATCCGAGGGAGATGGTGACCGTGGACCCTATGCCTGCTCCTGCCCAAGGACTCCCCGTTAAACTTTTCCCACATGCTTAAAAGATAAGTTTGAGAGTTACTCTTCAATATTTTATTTTGAGTAGATTTCATTGTTAAGAAAATGTATTTGTTGTTAGGAAGTTACATGTTCAAATTCATAGGTGATATGGTATACCTCGTACACAGAATGCAGAAATGAAAAATACTAAAGAAGGCAGAAATAAAAATTACTACCTCAATTTTTAAAAAGTGAAAGAAGCAATATATTATTAGGGAAAAAATAGCATAATATTTATAGATATGATATGGAGAGAATAATTCTATTTTGATTAATTAGACAAAAAATACTATAATACTTATAGATATGGAGAGAATAATTCCATTTTGATTAAATTTGGTTTTATAGAATAGAATTTACACTTCTAATGGTGGAAAGTGTAAATATCTGTGTTTTGAAAATTTAAATTTAGTTTTTTTTTAAAGCATGTGAGTATTAGTATTTTAAATATTTGAATTTGGTTTA
>JASDQU010818890.1:83152-100570 GCA_032191745.1 Picea mariana | reverse complement strand
CCTTAAAAACATCTTCTAGGTCACTTGGCCCACTTTCCTTATTTTAGGGTTAACCCACTTCTAATTTCTCCATTAAATTTATTATTGAAATAATTTATTTTGTATTTACTTTGAATTATAATACACTCATCACTTCACTTTATTATTTACCTTTTAAAATCTCTTAAACCACTTTAACTACTTTGACCTTTTAGGGCTTCTAGATGACATATGAGGGTCCTCCAACTTTGTAAGCCCATAACTCTCAAACCATGAGGAGTTATGTGACATTCTACATACCACTAGAAATGGAATGACATGTACTATCCATCTAGAATATTATTACCTTTAAATATATCAAAAATAATTCCATTATCCATCAAACAAACTTGGGTCCATTACCCAAACCTGGGTTCTCCAACTTAACATGGTCATAACTCTCTAATCGTGAGGAGTTATGTGACATTATACATACCATCGGAAATGGCATGACAAGCAGTATCCATATAGGATAGTTTCCCTAACAAATTCGTTGTCCTTCATCTCATTATTCTACAATTAAGCATGGGTTCTTTTACTCTGCAAAGCGTCTTCTCATGAGGGATTTCACCATAAGGGGACCACTTTGGCGTTCATCCATATTTACTTCTTATCAACCATGAAAAAAAAATAATGAGTCATATTCACATCAAACAATATTGAGTCCATTACCCAAAACTTTGTGCGACGGGGCTTTCTTCAAGGGTTGACATCAATGACAACCAACCTTAATCAATAGAAAGTTCAAATCCCCAAAGTGGAGGTAGAGTCATTTATTGAGAAGGATAGGTGTTCGTAGATCATCGACTCCGAAAGATTGGCATATGGAAGAAAGTAAGGTTTGATATTTGAAACTCCCAAATCCCAAATCACAAAATAAATCACAGTCATTTATTTAAGAAGGTTAGATATGATCCCTCAGTTTAGGAGCACCATCAAGATCATGAGATCAACGGTCCCATCACATTGCAGTGTTTGAAGGTGCATGAACTTTAAAAAGTTGAAGGCGGACCACAATCGAAACCACGGTTTTGGATAAAGGACATGTGGAGGCTCGAGGTAAATTGTGGGGTGAAACATGGTCTGATCTCAAACCACCTTTGGCCACGCCTGCAATCGCATGGTCACATGATATCATCGCCCAAGGTCACATCAGTGAAAGATAGGGGAAGGAGCTAGTGCTGCTAGGCTCCACCTTAGAGGTTACACATTGAAAATTCAAAAAGCCTCTACGTCTATAATCCAATGGTGTTGATCAAACAAACAAACTGATCGAAGGGTTGTTGTTTCACTTCGTGGTTTCTTGATCAATTATGATTCAATTACACTAATTGAATCATTGTTTTGAGGCATTGGAATCATGGTTCTTGAGCGTTTTTTATTCCCAACCTGGGTGATAGAGATTCAGAGTGTAATGGATGATGAGAGAAAGAATAAAATAAAATGTTGTGACAGAGAAAGGTTGTTGTTTCTCTGTAAAAAGTAGTCGAATTGTAAGAAATGAAATTTTTACAGCATGAACTGAGGGAGAAAATGCAAGGATGAAGAACGTAAGCTGGAAAAACAAGAAATGTTGAAAACAATAGAATATATGAGAACTTAAGTGCAAGAATATGTGAGAAGGAACACACTGATGTAGGTAGAGCAGAGAAATGTAGCTGAAAAGCGATGAGACTGGTAAGCCATTGATAAAAATTGTATCACTGTAATAAATTTCAGAAAGAAAATATTTATATCTTAGGGTGGTAGGGTGGTTCTAGGGAGGAATGTTGTCCTCAGAGTTTCAAGTGGGTGCTTGAACATAGGGAGTTGTAGCTTCCATCTGGTTGCATCCATGAAAACCAGGGTGGTAGAGTGGTGCAAGGTAGAACCATTATTCGATGTTATACAGGTTGGTGCCTATGTGACTGGAAGTTGGTTCTTTCATCGAGTTGGTGTTGGAACACTCAGAGAGTTGGTGCTTCGTTCTAGTGGGTGCTAGAGAAACCATAGCGTTGGTGCTCTCTACAAGTTGCAGCTTGTTAAAGAAGAGGTTGTAGCCTCATTTTGAGTTGGTGCCCAAAGATTGATGATGTACATAACTTAAAATACTGCCTATCATTCTAAGAAGAAGAGGTTTTCTCCCTTTATGGGTTTCCTCATGAATATCTATCTCTGTGTATATCATATGTGTGATTGATGGTAATTATTCCTGTTGTTCATGACTTGCATAATCTTCATGGTCACATGGAGAACATTAGCAATATTTCAACATGCATAAGATTGTTTAAGAATAGTAACAACTGATTCACCCCCCCTCTCTCAGTTGTCTTAGTATTTACAACAATTGGTATCAGAGGGGGTTCCTTTTACCTAAAGGTAGATCAGTAAGATTAAACATGACAAGTCATGAAGGAACTTTGACCAATAAGCCTCCTCTGTTTCATGGAACACCTTTTTCTTTCTGGAAGGTTAGAATGAGAACATACATTATGGCCTTAGGTGATGATGTTTGGGATGTTGTAGAAACTAGATATACAAAACTTGTTGTGCTAGCTTCCAAAGATGATAAGTAATAATTTAGATTCAATGAAAAGGCAATGAATTCTATCTTGAGTGGGATTGCTGAAGCTGAATTTGTAAAAGTAATGCACCTTGATTCTACCAAAGAGATGTGGGATAAACTCATTACCAGTTATGAAGGAAATGAAAAAGTAAACGATGCCAAACTTCATAAATATAGATTGCAATTTGAACAACTAAAGATGAATGAGGATGAAACAATTAATAAATATTTATTAAGAGTTGAGGATCTTGTGAATTCCATGAAGGGTCTTGGTGAGAATATTGCAAACTCATTTTTAGTTTAGAAGATTTTAAGATCTCTACCAAATAGATTTAATCCAAAAGTTTCTGCAATAGAAGAACCGAATGATCTTAAGACTTTTTCTATTGATCAACTTCTAGGAAATCTAAGTACTTATAAAATGAGGATTAGGAAATATAAACCCACCTCTAGAGAATCATCATTTAAAGAAGATAAGAATGAGGATTCTGAGCCTGATGAAATTGAAGCAAAACTTGTGAGAAGACTAAAGAAAGGATCAGAAAAATACCAAGGCAAGTTTCCCTTCAAATGTTTTAACTGTGGAAATATAGGTCACTTTGCATCTAAGTGTCCACACAAGAATAAGGACCATAACTCCTAAGGTGAAGAGAAGTACAAATCCTAAGGTGAAGATAATTACAAATCCTAGAGATTTGGTAAAAAGAAAAGTTTATGTGTAAACAATGATGACTCTTCAGAAGACACAGATAGTTATTCTTATTGTGAAGATAATGTTAATGAAATTATTCTTATGGACAAAGAGGATTATGATAATAAAATAAAAATAAGTGATATTAATGATGAATAATATGTGGTTGAATTGGAAGGGGAACTTATCAGTGCCCTAGAAGAAATTTCTAGACTCATATTTAAGAAGAAAAAGAAAAAACAATTGTTGATACAGTTTGAGAAAGACAGTAAAAAAGCTAATGAAGACTTTTCCCTACTAAAAGTGGAATTAGAAGAGGCAATGAAAATAGAGGACATTCTGAAACAATAGTTATCAGAGAAGAAGGCAAGATGTGAATCCTTGGAAGAAGAGGTAGTAAAAACCAGAAAAGAGATGGATAAGTTTAAAGCATTGTATCTCCAAAATATTCCAAGCATTAAATCCTCATCAGACCTAAATGACATTCTGAGAAAAAAAAGATCTCCTTTGTTGAAGTCTGGTTTAGGCTATGTAAGTGGTTCAAGTAGAAAACAAACAGAAAGCAAAGAGCCAATAAAGATGCTCAAGTTCCAAGTCAGCAGACAATCAGACCATGTGAGTATTATGCCACCAAAAGATAATAAAGACAATATGATCCTTGATAAAAAACAAAGATATCAAAAGATGGAGAAACAAATGCCAATAAGAAGGCCATCCTTCAGGTACCATAATTTCTTCCATGGTTACTGCTTTTACTTCTCTAATTTTGGTCATAAGATTGCAAATTGTCAAATTAAGTTTAGAGACATGCAACTGAGGAGATCAAGAAATAAACAATATTTGCAACATAGAACTAAACAACCAATGAGTAGACAAAGTTGCACCAATAACTTTGACCTATTGAACAATGAGCTCGAATGCTATAACTGTCATAAGTTCAGCCACAAATCTGCAAACTGCCATGTGAAGAATTACAAAGCAGATCCAAGGATAAAACCCTTAGCTAGAAATGCCATCACATGGAAAAATAAATATAGTGAAAAATGTGGTCTAGTACTTTCATGTCAAAGACAAAAGAACCCCTGGTATATTGACAGTGGATGTTCCAAACATATGACTGGAGACTAAAGTAAGTTTATGTCTGTAAGTGAAAGAAAATCAGGAAATGCAACCTTTGGAAATGATGCGCTAGGAAAAATCAAAGGTAAAGGAATGGTAAGTCTAAGTAATGGAAAAGGGAAAGATCAATATGTGTTGTTTGTATATGGTCTGAAACATAATATGCTTAGTGTCAGTCAAGTTTGTGATAGAGGATGCAAATTTGTTTTCACTTCTAAATATTGTAAAATACAATCTATGAATTCAGGACAATTGATTGCAAAAGGCATAAGAACAGAAAACAATGTCTATGTTTTGAAAGAAGAAAAAGAAGAATGTCACTTAAGCAAGTATGATGAAAGATGGTTATGGCATAGGAGACTTGGACACCTAAATTTTGATCATCTAATCAAACTTAGAAACAATGGGGCAGTAAAAGATCTTCCAAAAATATCAAAGCCATATGATTATGTATGCAAACCTTGCCAAATAGGAAAGCTCACTCGGACACAGTTTAAATCTAAGCACTTTGCATCAACAAAGAAATCTCTTCAGTTAGTACATATGGATTTATGTGGACCATCAAGGAAGGAAGGTATAGGAAAATGAAATTATTTCATGTTGATTATTGATGATTATTCTAGACTTACATGGGTTTCCTTTCTGAAAGAAAAATCTAAAGCATTTGAAAAATTCAAAGTGTTTAAGGCTCTAACTGAGAATCAAATAGGAAAAAGATTGAAGGAAGTAAGGTCTGATAGAGGAGGAGAGTTTAGTTCAGGAGACTTCAAATATTTTTTTGATAAACATGGGATCAAAACAAAGTATACTATTCCAAGGAATCCACAACAAAATGGAGTAGTTGAGAGGAAAAATAGATCATTTCAGTAGATGGAAAGATCAATGATGAATGAAAAGAATATTGCTCAGACATATTGGGTAGAAGCAATTCATACATTTGTACATATTCTTAACAAAGCTCATCTCAGGCCAAAAAGTGACAAGACTCCTTATGAACTATGGTTTGGAAGACCTGCTTCAATCAAGCATTTTAAAGACTTTGGGAGTAAGTTTTATACCAAGAATAATGATGAAAATCTTGGCAAATATGATGACAGGGCTGATGAAGGTATCTTCTTAGGGTATGCTACAAACAGTAAAGGATACATATGTTATAATAAGAGGCTCCATAAATTGGTTGATTGTATTGACATAAAATTTGATGAAGAAATCTTGGTACGAGATGTAAGCAATGTTGAATCAACAACAGAGGATATAGTTGAAGTTGAAGATGAACAGGTCCAAGAATCAGAAAAAGAAGACTCTGAGTCAGATGAAGATACAAATACTCAGGCAGACTCAAATCAATAGACATCATCAAATCCTTCCTCCAGAATTACTCAAAAGAATCATCCTGCAAGTCAGATAATTAGTGAGAAATACAAAGGTTTACAAACCAAGAGAAGGATAATCAAAGACACTGAGCAATCACATATATCCTTCATATCCATGGTGGAACCCAAGAACTTTAATGAAGCCAGTAAATATGTAAATTGGTTAAAATCAATGAATGAGGAACTGGATCAGATTGAGAAGAACAATACTTGGGAGCTTGTTCCTAGACCTGAAGATAAGAATGTAATTGGCTCCAAATGGTTGTTTAAGAACAAAATGAATGAACAAGGACAAATTGTTAGGAATAAAGCCAGATTGGTTTGAAAGGGGTATGCACAAGTTGAAGACAGGATTTTGATGAAACCTTTACACCAGTCGCAATATTGGAAGCCAACATAATGTTTCTTTCCTATGCATGTCATAAGAACTTTAAAGTATATCAGATGGATGCTAAGTCAACATTTCTTAATGGATATCTAGAAGAATATGTATATTTGGAGAAACTTGAAGGATTTTCACTAACAGATAATCATGACTATGTCTGTAAGTTGAAAAAGGCATTATATGGACTGAAACACACACCATGAGCTTGGCATCATAGACTGGACAAATTTCTACAAGAAAAAGGGTTGAAGAAAGGTATTGTTGAAAGTAATCTATATATTAAGTCTAAAGGTGATGATTTATTAGTTGTTTTGGTTTATGTAGATGACATTATTTTTGGATGCACTAATGACCCTTTAGTTCAGTGGTTTGCTAATTCAATGCAGACTAAGTTTGAGATGTCCATGATAGGAGAACTGTCATATTTTCTTGGTTTACGAATCAATCAGAGTTTTGTAGGGATATTTATCTCTCAAGAAAAGCATTTGAAAGATATGTTAAAGAGGTTTCAGATGGAACATTCCTCTCCTGTTAGTACACCTATGGTGGTTGGTTGCAAGCTCAGTATAGATGATATTTCAACTAATGTTGATCAAATAACATATCTATCAATGATAGGCAGTCTTTGGTACATCACATCATCCTATCATGATATAATGCAAGTTGTTGGAATGGTAGATCATTATCAGTCTTCTCCTAAACAAAGTCATTTAACAATTGTCAAAAGGATATTCAAATATTTGAAGGGTACAATGACTTATGGTCTTTGATATCCTAGAAATTAGAATTTTCAATTAGCTGCATATTTAGATGTTGATTGGGAAAACTATTTGGATGAGAGGAAGAGCACCAGTGGAGGTGCATTCTTCTTGGGTGATTCATTAGTAGCATGGCTTAGTAAGAAGAAGGGATCTATTTCATTATCAACTACAAAGGAAGAGTACATTGTTGTTTCTACTTGCTGCACTCAGATCTTATGGATGATACAAAATCTTGCAGATTTGAAGGTAACTTATACTAATCCCATTCCACTTCACCATGATAACACTAGTTCCATTAGTGTCTCGAAGAATCCTGTTATCCATTCAAAGGAGAACCATATACCAATAAAGTATCATTTTCTCAAAGAGCAGGTTACAAACAGACTTGTTCAGCTGAATTATATTCCTTCCACGGAACAAATTGAAGACATGTTTATTAAACCCCTATCCAAGACACCATTTGAATATCTTCATAAAAAGTTGGGTGTCATCCCTTCTCTCACCTAAGAGAGTCCATCCTATCAGGGGGAGTATGTGTGGGTTGAATATCTGATACCTCCGAAAAGTACTGCAACAACTCAGGGGGAGCATGTTTTCTTTGACATTGATGTCAGAGGGGGAGAAAAGATGTGGTCTGGATGCCACAGTTTGAGGTCTAAGCAGAACAGTGCATCCTTTCATGGTTGCCATAAATGCCAAAGGGGGAGATTGTTGGCATGTTTACAGGAAGAGTGTGCTTGTCATTGATGGAAAGAACAGAAGGTGGATCAGAAGACGAGAAAGATCAGGAGGAAGTGCGATAATGGCCATTAGATCACTGATCCAAAGGACCATCAATCGAATACCCAAAAATTGTTGGATCATTCTAAGTGGAAGGACAGGATACACTAGAAGAGAAGCACCAAAGACAGATCGAGCCATCAATCTAAGAACATGATATACGAACAACATTTGGTTCACATCAAAAGTTGTAAGGAGGTTACTATTCGGGAAATCTCACTTCAGAAGAATTGGCAACTTGAAAGTTGAATTACCCAAATCCCAAAATACGAAATGGATAAGGACCATCATATCTGGAGAAAATTTGATGACCATTAGATCAGGGAGAACCACGTCTACAAGGACTATCGCAGACCAAGTTGGCAGACCACATCATAAGACCACGTCAGCAAGTAAAGATGGCATAATTAGATGATTACAAGTGTCAAGAGGAAATTGGCTCATGCCATGTCAACAAGTGACATAAGTAAGCTACGTCACTCCAGGAGATTTACTTTGGGAGTTTCATCACCAACAAATGTCAAAAGTCCTAAAGTATCGAAGGACGAAGGTCTAAATATTCTCTCAACCATTGATCTAAGATACATTTTAGGAGTTAGGACAATCGTTAGATCCAGATGAAGTACGGATCTGAACCGTTGGATCTAAGAACCGATGATCAACATTTTTTGGAACCAGAGATAAATGCACGAAGTTTAAGCCTTTGGATGAGTGCAAGAGAGAAGACTTGTCAAAGTCCCGAAGTAAGCATGGACCGTCCATTGTCAAGACTGATGGGTGGTGCACGATCCACAAATCCAGAGAGAATCACTTCAGTATTTTGTGGTTGGGAAGGAAACGAGATCTCCAAAGACCTGAGGGCCAAAGAAGATCCAGGTCGTTGATTGCTAGAAGGACACATGGAAGAAATATTTTCAGTTCGTGGGAAAACATTCCGGAAGAAAGTGAAGGAAGTGAAGTTGATATTGGAAATACCCAAACCCCGAAGAGATGAAGGAGCTAAGGACGATCGATATGTAGGAGGACACACGTCAACAGATCGTGTACTCTGGTTGCAACACTCCTAGAAAAAGAGAGGAAGGAAAGTTGAGAGTTGAAATTCCCAAAGCCCAGAGAGACGAAATACATTATTGATTGTCGAATCATCTGAAGTAGATGTCAGTCATCAGATCATCCAAAGAATGTATCAAGCATCAGATCATCCGAAGTGAATCTGGTCCGTCTGATCTAGAGTGTGAGTTTGAGATTTGAGATTTCAGAAGTCTAGAGACCCGAAGGAGATCTCGACCACTGATCAAGAAAGGGGCCACAGAACCGTTGATCTGGTTGAAAGGTCAAATTATCGAAGTGGAGGAAGAGCCTTTGATTGAGAAGGATAGGTGTCCGTATATCATCGACTTTGGAATATTGGCGTACAAAAGAAAGTAGGGTTTGAGATTTGAAACTTTCGAAGACTGGATCACGAAATAAATCACAGTCGTTGATTTAAGAAGGTTAGATATGATTTGTCGGTTTAGGATCACCGTCAAGATCATGATATCAACGATCTCGTTGCATTGTGGGGATTGAAGTTTCATGAACTCTAAAAAGTTGAATTTGGGCCACAATCGAAACCACGATTTTGGAGAAAGGACACGTGGAGGCTCGAGGTAAATTGTGGGGTGAAACATAGTTTGATCTTAAACCACCTTTGGTCATGCCCACAATCACATGGTCACATGATATCATCACCCAAGTTCACATCAGTGGAATATAGGGGAAGGAACTAGCATTGCTAGACTCCACCTTGGAGGTTACGCATTGAAAATTCAAAAAGCCTTGACATGTATAATCCAATGACGTTGATCAAACAAACAAACTGATCAAAGGGTTGTTGTTTCACTTCGTGGTTTCTTGATCAGTTATGATTCAGTTACACTAACTTAGTCATTGTTCTTAGGCATTGGAATCATGGTTCTTGAGATTTTTTTATTCCTGACATGGGTGATAGAGATTTATAGTGTAACAGATGATGAGAGCAAGAATAAAAGAAAAATTGCATGACAAAGAGAGGTTGTTGTTTCTCTGCAAAAAGTATTCGAACTGTAAGCAATGAACTTTTTACAGCATGAACTAAGGGAGAAAAATAAGAGATGAAGAACATAAGCTGTATAGAGAAGAAATGGTGAAAACAACAAACTGTACGAGAACTTAAGAGTAAGAATATGCGAGCAGGAGCACATTGATGCAGGCAGAGCAGAGCAGTGTAGAAGAACAATGATGAGACTGGTAAGCCATTGATAAATATTGTATCACTGTAATAAATTTCAGAAAGCAAAGATTTATATCTCAGGGTGGTAGGGTGGTGTTAGGGAGGACTGTTGTCCTTGGAGTTTCAAGTGGGTGCTTGAACACACAGATTTGTAGCTTCCATCTGGTTGCAGCTAGAAAAACCAAGGTGTAGGGTGGTGCAAGGTAGAACCATTGTTCTCTGTTATACAGGTTGGTGCCTGTGTGACTGGAAGTTGGTGCTTCCATCCAGTTGGTGATGGAACACTAAGGGAGTTGGTGCTTCCTTCTAGTGAATCCTAGAGAAACCAAAGGGTTGGTTATCTCTACAAGTTGTAGCTTGTTAAAGAAGAGGTTGTAGCCTCATTTTGAGTTGGTTCTCAAAGATTGATGATGTACAGAACTTAAAATATTGCCTAGCATTATAAGAAGAAGAGGTTTTCTCCCTTTATGGGTTTCATCATGAATATTTGTCTCTATGTATATCATATGTGTGATTGATGTTAATTATTTTTGTTTTTCATGACTTGCATAATATTGATGATTACTTGGAGAACATTAATAATATTTCAATAGGCATAAAATTGTTTAAGAATAGTAACAATTGATTCACTTCCCCCCCCCTCAGTTCTCTTAGTATTTCCAACAATAAGTACTTTGATTTTGAGGAGGTTGATGATGAGAATAAGGTAAATCATGTTGTGACTAGACTAAAGGGACATGCAACACTATGGTGGGATGAATTGCAGGCTGATAGAAGATGCAAAGGTAAGTCCAAAATTAAAAGTTGGGATTGGATGATAGAAAATTTTAAAGCTAAGTTCATACCCAAATATTATCATATAATTCTATTCAGAAAGCTATAGAATCTAAGATAGAAATAATTGTCAGTGAAGGAGTACACTGAAGAGTTTTATAAACTAAACATCAGAGAAGGACATAGAGAGAATGATGAAGAAAAAGTTTCTAGGTATATTAATGGCCTGTGATATGAAATTCAAGATGAGATCAGCATGATGGCAGTGAGTACTATAGAGGATGCTTATCAGGTATCCCTGAAAGCAGAGGAAAAGTTGGCCAAAAAACAAAGTCAGTGAAACAGAGGAAAAAGTCCAAGCAGAGGCAAATGAATTGTCAGAGAAAAGTTCTAGAATCCTAGAACAGAAGCTAGAGATATTATAGTTAGACAGAGAGAGGAGTAAGTTCTCTAGGAGGACACTATGGTGGAAGAAATTCCTTTCCGAGAGGAAGAGGAAGAGGCGAAGGAGGAAAAGTAAAATGTTATGCATGTGGAAAGACATGACATATGTCTTGGGATTGTCCTAAGAAAAAAAAGAATGCAGAAGGTGGAGAAGCTCAAATTTATAAGGAACGAAAGAGTAATTTTGAGGAAAAAGCAATAGAAGAAGTAAGATCACTCATGATGAGGAAATTTCTCTTGAAGCCAGAGAAGGAGGAAAAAGAACCTGTCCAGAGGAACCGTTTATTCAGGACTGCTTGCAAGACAAAAAATAGAGTATGAAAAGTGATAATAGAAAGTGAAATCATTGATAATATGGTATTGATCTAGGTGGATATTAGTGGCCATCCACCTTTTCCAACTCTCTCAAAACAATTTTCTAGCAATTTTGGCAATTTACTATTTTTAGCAGTTTTAACTTCCGGGGCCATTTTGAGGGCCTAAATGAAGGTTTTTCGTGATCGAGATTCTCAGTAAAATATGAAGGGAGTATTGATCCCCCAAAATTAATATCCTCGATGATACCTTTCCAATGGGTTGTCGTGCGCCTAAAACAGAGATCGTATGCAAAAGTTACGACCTCAAGAAGTTGATGTACTGACTTACCCAAACGGGGCCCACATGAATTTTGGCGCTTCATCTCCTAGGGTTAGGTTTTTGGATGGCTATGGTTTTTTAAATTCCTATTTATTGTAAAAATGCCTTCAGAGACTCATTGTAATCATATTCTTTTGAATGAGCGCATCCGTCACATCTCTTCTCAGAGATAAGCCGCCACCTTTCCAACAAGCTTGTTTTCTGCTACGTTTTACAGTTTCAGCTTATTTCATTATTGAATAGAAAACAAGTTTTACTATATCTCTATTATTCCATGTTAATAATATTTTAATAATATGTATTCTTTTCATTCTTCTCTTAAAATACGGATCAAGTATCCATAGGTATGGTGGAAAAATTGGAGTTGGAGACAACTGCACACCCAAACCGATACAAGGTATCGTGGCTTCATAAGTGTTACACATCAAAATTACTCACTTCAATGATGAACTATTGTCATCATCGCAAGTGTCGCAAGTGTTGCAAACATCATACTGTCATCTTTCCTATGTCGTGTCTCAAACTACATCATAAGGACACTTAAGACACCTTCAAAGACTGGTTTAATAAGGATAAATCATCTAATGAGGAGTACAAAGCATTTTCCATGGAAAAAACCACTTAAAAATGATTTTTGAAGGGCAACGCTCCCCTACCCATTGTCAGGGAGTGCCAATTCTCTCTACCCCTCTTTGGGGGAGCATTGCAGCACTCAAGACACCATTATGGGGGAGCGTTGGGATTTTTTGAAGGAATTTTGGGAAACGCTCCCCTGCCCACTTCTAGGGAGTGATAACACTCTGTACTCTCCTTTGGGGGAGCATTGCAACATTCTGTGCATCCTTTTGGGGGAGCGCTGGCCTGTTTGAGCCAATTTTGGGTTGTTGAGGAAAATCAGGGAAAAATCCCCTTCATCTTAGAAATCAGTTGGATTCGAATCTAAGGTCAAGGCTGGATCTTAGGGAGGATCTACAACTGAATGAGAAATATCCTCAACCTATCCCAAGAATCTCTAAGGTGGTTGGGTCACTCCAAGATTATATAAGGAGGCCTTCTCATGGTAAAAGCATATGGCAGTTTAGAGGCATCAAACTTATGATCTCATAAGGGAGAATTATCAGTGAAAATTACAGTCATTATGATCGTGGAACTTTTGAGCAAGGGTTTGGACAAAGAGAGCTTGGTGAAGCTGTTTCATCTACATCTATGGTTGTAATAACTTTGATTTGTTTTCATTAATATAAATTTGTGCTTGGCATGTTTCCTTTAAGTTTCTGTATGTTTCATGAACTTGTTTCTTTTGATATATCTATTATGAAGCTAATCATGGTAGAGTAGGAAATATGTTTCGTTGTTGCTACTCATTGTATTGCAGGACCTTCTGAAGAACTTGGATATCAAGATCAGCCTAGATCGAGCAAGGGAAAACATCGGTAAAGGTATTTACCTTTCTTTCTTCTTCTTCCTTGAATAGTTTAGCTTCATGAAAAGGAATGTCAGTGTCCACATTATCACCTTTCTGTCTTGGTTATAGGGATCTAGTATCCAAGAGAAAATCCACTTTTCCGCAGGGGGATTTTCCTGTAATAAGAAGGGACACCAAGTCATGGTAAGTAGACAATGCAATGTTGAGTTCAAGATAGGTGGTTATAAGGATAGTATTATGTGTGATGTTATACCTATGGATGTTTGCCATGTTCTGCTGGGAAGACTGTGGAAATATGATAGAAATTTCATACATGATGGAAGGAAAAATAATTACAACCTTGAAAAGAATGGTTGTAAGAATATGTTACTACCAATAGAAGATACAAGAGTGAAGGAATAGGATAGTCCTAGCATACTTCTCATGAGTGGGAATGGAATCTTGAATGAAGTCAAGAAGGAATAGGAGATGCAGTTTGTTGTGGCAAAAAATCCCAGAGTCATCCTTACCAGCACTTCTGTGGATGATATGCTTGTGGAGATTCATGAATTGATGGATAATTTTGCTAAAATCATGGTGGATGAGTTACCCTTCTCTTTACCACCAATTAGGAGTATTAGTCACCACATTGACTTTATTCCAGGCGCGATTTTTCCAAATAAAGAAGCATACAGGTTAACACCTCAAGAGAATGAAGAGGCCAAGAATCAATTCCGAGAATTGTTGGATAAAGGTTTAGTTAGGGAAAGTTTGAGCTCATGTGAAGTACCAACTGTGTTGAGTCCAAAGAAAGATGGAGGTTGGAGAATGTGCACAGATTCTAGAGCCATCAACAAGATAACCATCATTTATATATTTCCTTTACCCATAATGGATGATTTGATGGATTGCTTGAGTGGAGCAAATTATTTTTCCAAGATAGACTTGAAGAGTGGTTATCACCAGATAAGGATGAGAGAGGGAGATGAATGGAAGACAACATTAAAAATGAATGAAGGATTGTATGAGTGTATTTTTATGCCATTTGTCTTAATAAATGCCCTGATCACATTCATGATATTGATGAATGAGGTGCTCAAGGACTTCATTGATAAGTTTGTGATTGTGTATTTAGATGACATTTTAGTTTTCAGTAAGACTGAAGGAGAACATTTGAGAATTTTGAAACTGGTGTTGAGGAGATTGCAACAGGAGAGGATACTGATAAATCTAAAGAAATGTTCTTTCATGAAGACATAACTCATATACTTGGGTTTTTTGATCTCTTCAAATGAGTTTAATATGGATCTAGAGAAGGTGAGGGAAATCAAAGAATGGCCTTCTCCAAGAAACGTGTTTGAAGTAAGAAGTTTTCATGGGTTAACGAGTTTTTATAGGAAATTCATCAGGAATTTCAGTAGAATTTGTGCACCCATACTAGACACCATAAAGAAAAAGAAATGATATTTTAATTGGACAACGAAAGATGAAAAAGGATTTCGAGTATTGAAAGGGAAGATCATAGAACAGTCGATTCTGGTTCTACCAAATCTCAAGAAGACATTTCAGGTGAGGTGTGATGCAAGTGGAATAGCTATTGGTGCATTCTTGAACCAAGACAATTAGCCTATTTCTTATTTCAGTGAGAAGATAAATGACACTAAGAGGAATTATTCTACGTGTGACAAGGAATTTTATGTTGTAATACAAACCTTGAAAAAATGGAGGCATTATCTTATCCCAAAGGAGTTTGTCTTGTATTCTAACAATCAAGCTTCATAGTTTATAACCAGACAAGAGAAATTGAACCAGAAACATGCTAAATGGGTAGAATTCATGAATAATTATACTTTTGTTATTAATTATATTAGTGGAATCACTAAGAAATTTGTTGATTCTTTGAGTAGAAGATCTATGATTATGCAGGAATTTCAAGTGGAGACCTTAGGGTTTGAACACCTTAAGGAAATGTATCAAGAAGACCCAGATTTTAAAGAAGCTTATGAAGCATGCGAGAACCCGTTTCTAAGGGAAAAAAGTCAATGGATGGAATATTTGATCCAAGATGGTCTATTTTTCAAAGTGATCCAACTATGTATTCCAAAATTCTCAATGAGAGACAACCTATTGAAAGAAAAGAACAGTGGAGGATTGGCTAGAAATTTTGGCCATGATAAGACTTATGCACAACTAAGGTCTTCATACCATTGGCCAAGTATGAGGTCTAATGTGAATAATTTTGTGGACAAATGTAGAGTCTTCTAGTATTCCAAAGGGAAATAATAGAACACTAGTCTGTATCAGCCATTGCTTATTCCAGACAGGCCATGGGATGCCATAAGGATGGATTTTGTGTTGGGATTTCCAAGAAAGCAGAGGGCGAGTGATTCCATATTTGTATTTGTTGGCATATTTTCAAATATGGAACACTTATTACCATGCTAAAAATACAGTGATGATACTCAGATAGCTAATTTATTTTTCAAGGAGATTGTGAGACTACATGGCTTTCATAGAAGTATACTCTTAGATAGAGATACCAAATTCGTGGGAAAATTTTGGAGAACTCTGTAGAAGAAGTTGGGGACAAAAGTGTCCTTTAGTAAGCATATAACCCTTATATAGATGAAAATACTGAGGTGGTAAATCGAAGCTTAGGAAATTTCTTGAGGAGTTTGGTCACTGAACGTCACAATCAGTGGGATCAAATTCTACCCCAAGTAGAGTTTTCTTATAATGATTCACCAAATAGAAGTATTGAAAAGAGTCCATTTCAGATAGTGTATGGGATGCATCCAAGAGGAATTTCATATTTAAGAAATTTGGGACATGATGAGTTATGAAGTGCATAAGTGAAAGAATTTGCTACAGAAATTCATAAGCTTCATGATCAGATAAAGGGACAACTACAGGATAACAGCCGGAAGTACAAGAGCCAAATTGATTAGAAAAGAAGAGAGGTTCATTTTGAGGTTGGAGATAAAATTTTAGCTCACCTAAGGAAGGAAACATTCCCAAGGGGAACATATAACAAGTTAGAGATGAATAAAATAGGACCACTGTTACCCATGATTTTGGTCATCATGATGGTGTATTGATGATGGTGTACTCAGGCTCCTCATAAGAACTTTTTCCAGAGAAAGCTGAAATTCATCTCTTCTCAGAAAACATACTTTTAAAGAGAGTTCGCAGGCTGCTAGTATACCAGAGTGCGAGAATGACCCATTCTCACAGGCTGCCTTAAGCCAGGGTGCGAACTTCTCACACTGTGTTGAATAGCTAGGGTGCGAACTCATTCTAAAGCTTGGAAAAGGATGAATTCTCGATGGTTCTAGAAGGGAATCTTCTAGAAGAATGGGTTGGCATTCGAATGGTTATATTTGTACTGGTTTCCCTGATATTGTGGGATCATTCTTATCCAAGTAACCATCTTATTCTTTCCTATATATTGAGGGAATTCTCATGGAAAAGGTTAAGCAAGATTCATTGGAGAATTGGTGAAAGAATTGTGTGAAGGATTTAGCTTGAACAACAGTTTGGAGACTCTATCAAGTCTATCAAGAGGATTTGATCTTCTTCATACAAGGATTGAGAAAGTGTGTGTGTTGGAGCTAAGAGCCACTGAAAGGGAGCTTGCGACATCAAGGCGATCAAGTTGTAATGTTCTACTTTAAATTAATATGATACAGTGGCATGTCCCTTTCCCATAAAGCTATTCTCACTTTATTGTGTAATTCCTTGATCATACACATAAGTTGACAGTTGAATATATTTTGCTATCTTCACTTTGGTTGGTTTGTGTTGTCTTGGTCTTGACTTCACGAGAGCATCGGAGCGAAGCGGGAGCAACAGAGACCCTAGGAAGCGATACAAAGGTATGTTATTTGTTCCTCCCTATTAGCTAATTCAATGGTCAAAACTTAGGGAAAGAGTCATGTCCTGTCCAATTTTGTTCTAGATCTAGGTGGATCTAGGGAGATCTGTTAGTGTCCGCACCTACCGATTAGTTCAATAACAAAATTGGCTACTCCACTGGGGATATCCCATTTTATTTGTGGTTTTTGGTATTTTTCCTTGGCCATTTGCTCTTGCCTTACCTTTCTTCATTCATATCAATCTCTGAGTCTTCAGGATACCCTGATAGACCCTCTGGGTCCAGAGGCCTCTTCAAATTTTGTGTCTTTTTCCAAAAATTTGACTAGTTTCAGACATCCTCACACTACACTCCACAGTGGC